>VCJD01003420.1:25923-39160 GCA_024140245.1 Backusella tuberculispora | reverse complement strand
AAGAGATAAAAACAATATGAAATTCAAAAAAAAAAAACCTTAATTAGCATCGAGGGGAAAAAAACCGCAGATTGGGCAATCAAAAACCATAATTTGGAAACTCAAAAACCGTGAAGAACTTTGAAATGCGGCAGATTGGCACCGTAACCACTGTATTGGTTTTTGCTTTACAAAAAAACATATTATTTTAGTCACTAATTTCAACGCCTTCCAAATTAATTGACAAAATCAATTTAACATCACAGCATACACAACCTGACCTTTCTCAGTTTAATATACTTAGTCCTGAGGAAATTGTTCATCTCTTTCAAGTATTTGACAAGTATCGTGCAGATATTACGTGCCCAAACTGTTATAAAACAGGTAGCTTCAAATGTCACGGCTCCACCAAAACAGAGCCCACCCAACCTATGTTCCGTTGTATACCATGTGGCAAATGCTATACTGGACGTACCATGTTTATAGTTCTCGAAAATAGCCTAAAGCAATCTGACAGCTCTCTTATCGAACCTATGGACTCTACATTTTCTCTCCCTGACGAACATTCTAGATATCCCCTTTTCAATGAACATCAAACTCAGCCAAGCATTGAGAACCTACTCTTGGCAATCAACAGTTTAACTCACGAACTTTCACAAGTGTATAAACATTCCAAATCATTCTAGCAACACCTCGCTCTTCTCTAACTCCGATTTTCCAACTCTTGGCACCGAGAGCTCTACCCACGCTCCTAAGTCGAAGGAAAACTCACCATGGCACCAACCATTCCAAGTTCAACAACTAAGAGCTTCTATGGTTAATCACAAGCAAATTGAACGTTCAGATAAATGTAAAGCAGCTGCAGCCCGTTTCTTCTAGCCTCCTTCCCAACTCGAGGTTTTAAGTACATATATCTCTCCACGAAAGCCCGTTTACCAGTAGGTAAACTTCGAAACCTATTCCGTAAACTTGATCTTAACAACAATCGAATTCTCGATGTTCACTACCCCGATCGTCAGATTGTTGCCCTATTAACTCATATTGATTATGAAAATGAACTTCGTGAACAACTTACCAAGTTCAAAATCACCATTCAAGAAGATTTTGATCCATTAAATCCCAGCCCTCTTTGTGAACTCCAACTTATTAATCTGTCACCCACAAAAAAAGAATCTCATACTTTCAAATTACATTGCCAGAGAATGGAACGTGCACTCACTTATATTAGAGAACCCATTAAATTTGCAGTAGTCCGTCATTTCATTGATCAAAGATGGATCACCTAAGAATTCTTTGATGAGCAATTCCCAAGAGAGCCTTATCTCATCCAAACAACTATTAACAATGTCTTCCAAGTTGAAGATACGGATATGAATACCAACAACGACTTATTTTCCACTGGATCGCAGACAACCAATTTCCAATAATCATGAATAAAATTCAAATAGCACTAATTAATGCAATCGGATTGAACCGGAATTCTATTGAACCATTATTACACATTACTAACTCTTCTTTTATCCTTTTAGTTACTGAGACTTGGTTATTGCCACCTTTAGAATATCCCACATATTGGAAACAAATTCACACCTATGGAAAACGCCTGCACCCATATGCGAAACATGGTAGCCAGGGCATTAGCCTATTGATTAATCCCAGCTGTCCATATCATATTTATCAACTACCGATAGAGGAAAATTCTACCAATGGCCAATATAGGCTTTCATTGGTAATAGCAAATACACTAGTCCACTGCCTATATCTACCTCCTTCGTTAAATAACTCTACTATTATCAACATCTTAGAATCACTAACTCTATCCACACCATATACTATTCAAACTATAATTTGCGGCAATCTTAACGCTCGACTTGGGTCTATCACTGGTGATGGAGACTTCTCCACTCGAGGAAGATTATTATACAACTGGATTCAACAGTACAATTTGATTCTATGGAATAAATTATTAACCCACGATCAACCGATTTTTCGAATGGTGCAAAAATCAAGCATTGTTAATTTTTTCTTAAGCGCAACTAATTTAGATCCACCCAATTTACAAATACGTGATGACCTGTCTCTTGATACTAACCACAGGCTTTTATTTTTTAGTTACCAAATAAGGAACTCTTCTCAATATCGATACTCTACTCAACGTAGTACGTGGTATCTTCATAAACTACAAGATCCTAAAATCTGGCAAAATTAGCGTAATTTGTTTCAGCAAACCATTAACTGTTCATCCTTTGATCACGACTGACAACCTACTAACCGACAGTCAGCCAAATCTTACATTTATAAACTTTCTGCACATATCTCCTTTACTATCATTTATTCGCTTGACCAAACTTGTGGTCGCAAACACCCTCTATCCAAAAACTCATACTCTGATTTTTGGAACGCTAAGCTACAAGCAGCTTTTGACTATAGAGAAGAACGCTATAGAAAATGGCGTAAAGCTCATTGCATTAATAAAATAAGACTATGGATCAAACATCAAGAGGCCAGAGCCAAACTTAGATTACTTATAACCGAACGTCGAAAAGAAACATGGAATAATTTTTGTGATCAAATGAGCCAATGCAATTATTCTAAATCCATTGCAAAAGTCTGTCGAATTCGGAAATATAAATCATTCAAACCAACTTTCACCACCCCTAATAGTCCACAAGATGCTGCTAATAATATGGCACAACATTTGGAATCCACTTTTTCAGGTACTCATTTAGCTAACACTAACAATTTCTCTTTACACTCTTTACATTCACAGTCATATGAATCAAATTGCCTCATTTCGATCGAGGATATCAAATCTGCAATTTTAAATCTTCCTCTTAATAAAACTCCTGGAGTTGACCACATCATCAGTGAAATGCTTAAACCCATTGCAACCCCTTTATCAAATATTCTACATAAACTTTTTAGTTTATGTTGGAAGTGGTCTTACACTCCTACTGATTGACGAGTAGCACAAGTTATTCTTATTTATAAAAAAGGCAACCCCTCAGATCTTAATAGCTTCAGACCCATTAGTCTTACAAGTGTTTTCCAAAAGATATTGGAACCCTGTTTAAAACCTTTACTTAAATGATAAGGCCCTACTATCGACATTGCTCAAGGTGGTTTCCGTTCTAGAAGAGGATCATTAGATCAAATTTTTTGTCTTGTCGAAATATACAATATATCACGACAAAATTACTCCCTTGATCCGGCTCTCATTTTCCTGGACATTGAATCTGCGTATAATACAGTTGACAAATAATACATATGGCAAAAACTAGGTCAATCTGGGGTGATTCTTTCCCTTCTATCTTTAACTCAACATATTTTCGATGAAGTACAAATAGAAGTGGTTTTATCAAATACCACCTATAGACGCTTCCATCCAGCTACTGGTGTACTTCAGGGATCTATATTATCTCCTTACCTATACTCCGTCTACATATAGCGACTTACCACAAAGACTACGACATTTCCAATCAACCTCAAACTTCTCTGCGATTGATCTAGCTCCTCGTCTGGATTTTTTATTCTACGCGGATGATGTTGTACTAATATCATCAAAAACTGATATGGTGTCCCTTTTAAAACACTATGAAGAACATAATCTTCTTAGAGGATATCGATGGAGCCCATCTAAATGTGTCACATTATATAAAAACAGTGGTTCTCAACCTGATGCGCAGGTTTCCTTATATGGTCAACCTCTTCCCTGCCAATATTCATTCTCTTATCTAGGTGTACCCTTAAAGCCTGGTGGACTTTTAGACAATCAATTATTAATTAATAATCGCATTACCAAAGCTAACTCTTCTATGAATTCCTTAGCTTCTCTAGGTGTTAATCCTTCAGGTTTCTCTAAACTCACAGCTCTTTGTTTTTACACTCAAATTGTTCGTGCTCAGCTTGAATATAGTCATGCTATTGGAACATTCATTAGCCATTAAATAACCCAGTTAGAAAAAACTCAAAATAAGCATATCCGTAGAATATATGGCGGATTCATAAACAGCCCTATTAAAGTAATGCGACACCTAGCTCAACTCCCTTTAATGCAAGAACAAACACATATTTTACAGACCCGTTTCCTTTGGCGAGCTTTCTCACTTCCAGTATCAGCTTTACTTCCTCAGCTGTTACATTATATATCAACCTCTCGTACTAGTCAATGGTCTAAATTATCAAAAAATTCTCTTTGACGTCAAATTCAATCTTCTGATGAAGAACTCTCACTTGCAAAATATAACCTGGCAAAACGAACATATCTCCAACAGAATCTCGAAAAAAATCTTCTGCAAAAACAGCAAAATATTAACTTGTTGTCGTAATAAACTTTCAATTGACCTCATTCTTTGGTTGCCTATGACCCGAATTGAACGTAGCAAATGTATCCGTTGGCGCCTTGGATGACTTCCTGAAGGAAGGTCCAAAAACTGTCCCCACCATCCAGGTGTAAACCTATCAAAGTCACATGCCATACTTTGCCTCGATATGCATAAACGTCTTTACATGCCTGAATCCATTGCTGATCCTCTCTCCTTTCTTTTGAACCAACTACCTACGTACCCACCAAAATCACCACGATTGTTATCAAAGTGGCACATTCGTTAGCCTTCCATTTTCCATATCCTCTATGAACTTGACTATTTTTTTCATAACAGACCTGAACCCCAATTATATTTCACCTTTATACATGGACAACCACTCCTAGAGTGGCTGTCTTTTACCCCTTCACCATGTTAACTATTAACACTTCTTCTCACCTCCTTTTTTACCCTTGTTCCCAAAAGGGATTTTTTAGATCTTCTTGCTCTTTTTAAGTTGAGCTGAACCGGGCAATAAGATTTATATACATTATAAGAAAAAAACAATTCCCAATGCAAAAAATAGTCCCGCACGCATATAAATCTTTGAAAACGCAATTTCATTCATAAAAAACATTAACACCTTTGTTAAATCATCGTTCACGTAACACAATCTCATGAAAATGGCTTCTATCTCTGATAAAGCAATAACTTAGAGCATTTCTTAATACGAAAAGTAAAAATCTAATTAGAATAGAGGATCTGATATTTGTAATTGTGATGGTGCAGAAAAAAGTACTTTAGATATCTCATTGAGAATGAAGATGTTTTAAATTTGTAATTACAATAATAATTATTGCTACATCGTTGGAGATACTATGAAAGCGAAATATAAACAGATAATTCAAAACAATTCAAAAAGATACATAATAATCAGAGATACATATATATAATGCAAAACAAAGATATTTTATTACGGAATTTATATAAAAAGCTACAACAAGTACAAATTAATCAGTTATTCTTTACCAAAATGCTTTTTCATAGCTGGACGGCTATCCATTGCTTCAAAAAACTTCTTTAAGTTAGGATAGTTGGTACTATTGGCGTTCTTGTGTATTCCATCTTCAATACAAGCCTTATAAATCATGAAGTCAACATAAGAAATCTAACATAAAGTAGCATATTCATTAATTTTCACGCATAAAAGAATAACAATAAGAAAGAATAAATTTTGATTCATTACCTTCTCACCAAGAACATATGGACCATCAGATTTAGCAAGGACCTTATCAAAAGCATTGTGATATCTAGGACCACGGCCACCTTCCATATTGTATATCCTTTCAGTTTCTTCATTTGCAGCAGGGGAATAATGGGCGACAGCCCAAAATTGAAACCACTCCATAATGATATCAGACAAGGAATCCAAGAATTGATTTTCTCGGTCGCTTTCGCCCAAATATTTTCCAACTTGAGTTGAAATGTATCTCAAAATGGGTGCTGTCTTTCCAATGTATTCACCATTGATAACAAGGTAGGGTATAGTGGGAATAGGGATATCTTGTGCCAAAAGCTCAGGTTTCTTTTGAGCCCATTCCTCTGGTGTGTATGCGTAGATTTTATAGTCAAGACCAGCGTCGTCAAGCAAAAGTGTGATAAATTCACCGCGACCAGGGAAATTTACTTTTTTTTTAAGAAATAAAAAAAGAAGAAGAAGAATAAATGATTGATGAATCTAATTTAATATCTACAAGTAATACAAAATACTTACCATAGTAATGAAACTCGATGTTAGTTAAAGTAGACATGTTAATAGTTGTTCTTATTTTGATTTTTTGATATTAATGGGGAATTTTTGTGCATATTTATATGTCTATTTAAATCGGATTGGATTAGTAGCTAAAAGATTGGCTTTCCTATTTAGTGTAATCTGCTTTCGCCTGATCATCCCACATTCATTAAATTAAGTGTCAAGATATACATAGCAGTCAAATTTTTGTAAATTAAATTATAATAAAAACAACAACACAGTTCTAGCTAATTCCATTCATAAATAGATGCTCAATATATTTTTTTCGATATATTTATCAATGTAATAAAATTAAATCTCTAAAAGTTGTTATTGGATATTTATGCAAGATATATCTTTAAACCCAAAAAGTCTAGGGCTGGTCTCAAGCAAAACTCGCTTACTCGCTTTTTTTACGCGCTTTTTTGTACAACTTTACGTATAAGTACTAGTGATTCCGATAAGCGAGACTTCAAACACTCGCTATTTACCTTCGCTTTTTTAGGTCACTACGAATTAAGTTGTACAAAAAAGCGAGGAAACAAATTTTGTTTGAAAATACGCTAAATAGCAAATAAATCAATTTATTCAATCACTTTGTTCTCTGCTTCTAAAAAAAAAAATGTCTTTTAAAATGCTACTTTTTGGATTAACAAGAAGTGTATTGTGCAGCTGAATACGTTTCCTAGAGGTATTCTTATTTCTAGTATGGCTGCTGAATATATAAAACTAGATTGCATCCTTACGGGTTGTTTAAATAATTTATTTACATGGCGGAACAAAGTTTGATTTAAATGATATCTGCATTGTTTATGTTATCATTAAAAAAAAAAAGACGGTACAGTGAGTTATTTTTTTTTATTCTTATTATTTTAACCGATGTACCGATATAATATGAATATCTTGTTCTGTTCTTTTTTTAAGAATAAAATGGAATGACCATAGTCCTTCGTACCATTTAGGTGAAGATGAAAGAAATGTAACTTTGACTTATGACAGAGTATGATTATGCGAAATTCCCTAACTTGAGAAAGCAGCTGATAGCCACTTCACTTTAAAGAAGTTTTGTTGACTGGAAAACAAAGAATAAAATAGAATAGAGTAAACTTGAATATTAGTGAATATGACTATAATAAAAATAACGCTTAATTTATGTACAATTATAGTTGATAAAGGAAAAAAATAGAATTTATTTCTTTCTTTCTTTTTTTTCTTTTTTTTTTAATTTTCTTTCTTATAAATAGACAATAACATGGAAGACCCCTTTTTACTTGTGAAGAGGTATTAATAATAGTAAATACGATTGAATAAACGTTTACTGATACTGTTAAAAACCCCTTTGTAACTGATAAATAGTCAAGTGGAAGAATCCTTGGTTGAAGCTTCCAACTTGTTTCAGTCTTGGAAACGTATTCAACAGACAGTTTCATCTCCAAAAAATCAAGAGCTTTTATGGACGGCTGATGAGCTTAATTCGTCATTAGAAGCCATTGAACAAGATCTTGAAGATCTTGAAGATGCTTTTCAGGCTGCTCAAGCCAATCCTTCTCAGTTTAACTTGACAACAAAAGACATGAACGCCAGACGAAAATTTTTAGATCAATCTCTTAATTCGATACAAAATATGCGTAATACCTTGTCTAATCCCCCTCCAAAAAAAAAATACTCACAAAATGGCAAAGTATGACCCTTGTTTTAAAAAAAACTAAGTTTCAAATATAATACTAAAAAATTGCATAATAGAGTCCAGAATCAAGTACATCATATGAAACTGAGAGACAAAATGATAACAGTCGATTTATAGAAAATCAACAATCACAGCAAATGGTAAACAGTTAGAAGTCCAAGTATAAAATTGAGTGTTAATAACTTATTAAAGATGATGATGCAAGACCAAGATCAACATTTGGATGCAATGGGTGGTACCTTGGTAAACTTGAAGGAAATTGCAGGTACTATGAATCGAGAGATTGACGACCATGTTATGTAAGTATGGAAAGGGGGCTGGCTGCTTATCACTAAAAATAAGTAGAAATGCTGAGGTTTTTTTGTTTATTTTTGGTATAGCTTATTAGATGACTTGGGTGATCATGTGGATCGTTCACAAGGCAAGCTGAAAAGAGCCATGAATCGAGTGACAGATATACTTAGAAAAGAAGAAGGTAAAATAACAAAAAAGCGCATAATAGCAATAGCAATAATAAACAAATTGGATAAAAACACATTATTATTACTATTATGATATTAAAAAGTGTTTCTATAACAATATAGAGTCAAAATCAGGCTATTGCATTTGCTTTCTTATTATTGTTTTGATTATTCTGCTAGTGTTGGTAATTTTGATGTAAACAAACAAACAAGTGTGGCTGTTATTACTATTATTATACTTTTTAGTTGGTGCTGTTTTTCTCGGCAATCCAAATGTTCTACTTATATTTGTTGAGTCGAAATAACTTAATAATATAAAAATAAGCAAATTCTTGGCTTTTTTGACTGATGACTGATGATACTACTCATTATTCACTGTTCAGTTTATTGTATTATTATCACACTTTTCGTATTATCAGTGCTGTTATGACTTGTTATTGATTAAATAGCCTATTTAGTCTATTTGTCTGCATTTTAGAAAGTATAAAATCTTATGGTTGAAACTATTCACATGCTATTTTTAACATTGATTTAGATTATCATTTTTATTCCGACGTTAAAGGAAAAGTTTATAAAGTTACTCAACTTTCTCACTTTCTTTCCTGTTTTCTTTTTCTTTTCTTTTTTCTCATCGTTATTACTACAAAGACTGTTATTGTTCTTTTGTTGTTCTTTTACTTTATTATTATTATTATTATTATTATTATTATTATTATTATTATTATTATTATTATTATTACTATTACTATTACTATTACTATTATTGTATATTTATTATTTACCTATTACTTACTTATTATTCCACTACTACTACTACTACTACTACTAAATTGTTTTGGATTTAATTCAATCACTTTATCTATAATTATAAATGAACTCAAATAACAACAGCAGTAACAGTAGCAATAACAATAATCAACCACTATCTCATAGACAAAACGATGATTTGGATGGTAACTTATCGAGTCGTAATTTCAGCCCTCTAAGCCCATTTGATACAGGTATTTACATAATAAATTTTCTTTCTCAGACAACTAAACTTAAATTAGGATCAGCCACAACTGCTGACGATGACGATGATGATATTGATGTTGATAGAGTTATAGCAGATGAAAATGAAGGATTATTGAATGATAACGACAATGAGAGTAAGTCCCGTCAATATAATATCAGACGTCCAGAAGACATCAATATGACAGGTTTTGTTGATGAATCAACAGAAATGTTGAATGATTCATTTGAAACATATACTCCTTCTAAAATACGGTATAAAGTTGATACCAAGGAAACATATGAAGACGAATATACGAGCATAAGCGGATTAACCGTGGAGAAAAAACAACAACAGAAAGAGAAAAAAAAGCGTTCGATAGGATTTCATGATTTTTTTTTAAAATTCTTTAAAAAAGGGAACAAGGACGATACACCTCGTTTAATATATATCAATAACAGTGAATTAAATGAGCAGGAACACTTTATTACCAACGCAGTTTCTACTGGAAAATACAATGTTATTACGTTTCTACCGAAGTTTTTATACGAAGAATTTAGTAAAGCTGCCAATCTTTTTTTCTTATTCATTTCAAGTATTCAGGTTGGTTTACATATGTATAAAGGATTGATGGAATATCAAAACTCATTTTTATATATAAAAAATATGCATTTATTATAGCAAATCCCAGATGTATCACCTACTTCCAAATTTAATACACTGGTACCACTAGTGGTTGTATTATTTGTCACTGCTATCAAAGAAATCATTGAAGATTTTGTATGTTATTTTACTGTTATTATTCTAGTGATAATCTATTTACTTTTTTTAATTATTTATTTACATATCTACAAAGGGTGTTCATAAATCTGATCATGAATTGAATTCAAAAAAGTGTAAAGTATTTAATGGATCAGAATTTGTTGAAAAGTCATGGAAAGAAATCAAAGTCGGAGATGTTTGCCGAGTTGAAAACTCTCAGTCTATTCCTGCTGATCTTATTATCCTCAGTAGTTCAGAACCTGAAGGGCTCTGTTATATCGAAACTAGTAACCTAGATGGGTAAAGTGTTTTTTTAGTAAATCAGAAAAAAAAAAAACTTATATAGTACATAATAGTGAAATCAATTTAAAGATAAAACAAGCACTACCAATTACAGCAGACATCACATCTCCTGCTCAATTAGCACAATTCTCAGGCTTGATTCAGTCTGAACAGCCTAATAATCGACTTTATAATTTTGATGGTACTTTATCAACAAAATCACCGGAAGGCTTTCCAAAGGACTATCCATTAGATCCAGGTATGCTATTATTAAGAGGTGCAGCATTAAGAAATACAACTTGGATTTATGGTGTTGCTATCTTTTCTGGACATGAAACAAAGCTGATGCTTAACTCAAGGTACGAATATATATAAAGGAGAAAAAAAGAGATATAAATAATTGGTGATGTTATGGATACTAATATTTTTTTTATTGTTGATATATAGTAAAAAGCCTTCAAAAGTATCAAATGTTACCAAAATGACAAACAAAAACATATTACGTTTATTTGTTATGCTACTACTCATGAGCATTTTATGTTCTTTAGGAAATTATTTTCTCTCGGTATATAATGATTGTTACTTTTATTTATTGCAGAAAAAGAAAAAATATATACTTATGTTAATATACTAGAACCAATTTGATGATCCCAGGAGTTATATACAGTTGCCAGCTACAGAGCGTGCGTCGGAATTTGGATATAATATTTTGACATTCATGATTTTATTCAATAGTTTTATTCCAATCAGGTACGATCAAAAAGAAAGAAAGAAAGGAAGAAAACGGTGGGAATAACTGAATCAGAAACTAATATATAATTTTGCTTTAGTTTGATGGTAACAATGGAAATTGTAAAGTACATACAGGCTAGTATGATTGATAATGATCTCGATTTATATTACGAAAAAACAAATACACCAGCCACAGCACGTAGTAGCAGCTTAATAGAAGAACTTGGTCAAATAGAATATGTTTTCTCAGATAAAACCGGTACATTAACATGTAACGAGATGGAGTTCCGTGAGTGTACCATTGCTGGACTTGCATACACAAACGCACCTAGTGATGACCATCTACCTAAAAATGACAATGATCCTCATGGAAAATACTCATTCGGACAGTTGGAGGAACACATCGTTCGTTCACCAAATGTATCCATTATCAATGATTTTCTTACATCGCTCATGACATGTCATACTGTTATCCCTGAAGTGAGTGAAGATACCGGGAAAATCATCTATCAAGCATCCTCTCCTGATGAGGCTGCATTAGTCGATGGTGCAAGTGAGGTGTTTGATTATAAATTTGTAGCAAGACGGCCCCAGTCGATCGAATGTCTTAGAAAAGGAGTCAGGGAGCAATATGAGATATTAAATGTGTGTGAATTTAATTCAACTCGTAAAAGAATGTCCATTATTTTACGTACACCAGATGGAAAAATTAAGCTCTATTGCAAAGGTGCGGATAGTGTTATTTTGGAAAGGTTAACAGAGAATAATCCTTATGTTTCAGAGACACTACATCATCTTGAAGTAAGCCCATGTAATTTTTTTTTATAACAGATGAACTAACTTTTACTTTATTTTATCATAGGATTACGCCTGTGAAGGTTTACGTACTTTATGTTTTGCTATGAAAGAAATTACAACTGAAGAATATACGGCTTGGTCTACCATTTACGATAAAGCCTCCACAACTCTCATTAACAGGTCAGAAGAACTGGATAGGGCAGCGGAGATTATCGAGAAAAACATGACTTTATTGGGTGCTACAGCTATAGAAGATAAATTACAGGATGGTGTGCCTGATACCATTCATACTTTACAAGAAGCAAATATTAAAGTATGGGTCTTAACTGGTGATAGACAAGAGACGGCTATCAACATCGGTTATAGTTGTAGACTGTTGACAGATGAGATGGATCTTATTATATGTGATGAACATGATAAACTCTCTACACAGGCGTTCCTTGAAGAAAAACATAGACTCGTTTTGGAGTTAGAAAATAAAATGCATGAAGTAAGAATCAATACCTCTCTATTTCTATTATATGCTTAGTACTGACATTTAATTTTCTTTTTCTTTTTTTTCTTTAGCCTCTTGCTTTTGTTATTGAAGGAAGAGCACTTACATTTGCATTAGAGGATGACTTGGAAAAGATATTTTATGATATTGCAACACGTTGTAAAGCAGTCATTTGTTGCCGTGTTTCACCCTTACAAAAAGCGCTTGTAGTAAATGTCGTCAAGAAATTCACAAAATCAATTCTATTGGCTATTGGTGATGGTGCAAACGATGTATCCATGATTCAAGCTGCTCATGTGGGTGTTGGTATCAGTGGTGTGGAAGGTTTACAAGCTGCTCATAGTGCAGATTTTGCTATTTCTCAGTTTAGATTTCTAAGAAAGTTATTACTTGTTCATGGTGCATGGGCTTATCAACGTCTTAGCAAGATGATTTTCTTTTACTTTTATAAAAATGTCGCCATGTATTTAATCCAATTTTGGGTAAGTTTAATATAATTATTTACTATTATTATATATGCTTACATTTTCCCCTCCTCTCTCAGTATTCTATCTTTAATGGCTTTTCTGGTCAAACATTATATGAATCTTGGACGTTATCTTGTTTTAATGTTCTATTTACATTTTTACCACCTTTGGTGATTGGTATATTTGATCAATTTGCATCTGCTCGTTTACTTGATAAATATCCACAAATGTATGCACTTGGACAAAGTAATGAGTTCTTTAGTCAAAAGAGATTTTGGGGTTGGATTGTGAATGCTGTATATCATTCTGCTGTAAGTAAATATTTCACTCTCATATGATACATTAAAAAAAAACACTTGCTCATATTATTCAATTAGCTCCTTTTCTTTTTGGGAATAGCAGCTTTTGTTGACGACTCTGTTTTCGAAAATGGTTGGACAGGCGGACAATGGTGGGTAGGAACTACCATCTTTAGTGCTACTTTAG
>VCJD01003415.1:34563-49387 GCA_024140245.1 Backusella tuberculispora | reverse complement strand
AATTGTAGTTTTTTTTTTTTTTAAAAAAAAAGAAAAGATCAACAACAATAATAGTGATCATAGTAATTATAGTAATAATAGGAATGATAATAAAAAGTGTAAGTTTTTATTTCCAAGACAGAACATTTCCCTATTACCCGTTAGCCCTGAATTAATGACTATCAAACTATCTCCTAAGGAAGAGAGAGCAATACAAATCGAAGCGCCAGTATGTAAACCATTTAATAAAGGTTCAAATATATTCTTTAAAGTACTTGAATCAATCGAACCTGTCATTTATTAAACATATTAACCATTAGAATAAATGTCATCGATGGCTGCCCTGGTTTCTTTCTTACTGTGGTAGCCGCCAAGAGGAGCGGAATTACTTGTCGAATAAAAGGGTAATAAAGGATTTTCTTGGCTCATCAAAATATTTATATTTGTCTGTCAAATAAATAAATAAAATAAAATAAAATGAATTGAGGAAAAAAGGAGATAAAAGGAATTTTTAAATGAAATGCAAAGTGAAAAATTATTTAAAGGTTTCTGTAAAACTAGTTGCAGCAAGATACAAATTAGGAAACCGGGCGTTTAAAAATTATAGATTAAGCACAAAGCTAAACGAATAGAAGAGATATATTTAGTATTTTTCCGTTTGTACTTTTACGTATTTTATTTTAAACGACAATACTTCTTAGTTTACAGAGAAAGGTACTTGAAGCATAGTATCTTTGATCATCTCTAATCCAAAAATGAGTTTACTAAGTAAACTTTGTCGAAATCAACAATTTAGTTAGTATGTATATCACATGAGTCCAACGTTATTTCAAACGCATTTTTTAAACGAGTTTTTCGATTGTCGTCTTATTGTTAATAATAAAAAAAACTTTCAATATATAAAAAAGCAAAAATAGCAGTACTCTTTCATTCAAAATTGATTAAGTGGTTACCTGTTAATAGTTTAATCTGCTAATAGGATTCTTTCCATATACAAAGAATGGTATGATACAGGAGACACAAAATAGGAGACAAAAAAAAAGTGTTTACTCTGCTTCTTCAAATAGTGTCTTTACGCTACATAAACCACAAATATATTTTAAATATATATGTAGATGCAACTCTATATGCATTTGTACCTTGGTTTTTATTTTGTTTTATTTAACTAGATATATTTTTATAGTTGACAGTCCTGTTAAAAAAAGTGACTTTTATTACGAGACAACTTTCAAAAAACTTCAATGAGGGTTCTTTTTGTAAACATTTTTATTTTGTTACTCATGTAACGAAATAGAATTGAATCAAGTTATACTCGGTTTTGAGAAATGGGGAAAGACCAGTTTCAGTTTTTAGTCTAGCTTATAATGAGACTTCCGTTAATAACGCTGTCTATCTATTGATCGGCATTGAAAAACACAGTAGATCATTTTATATTTTATATTTTATCTTATCATAAATAGAATTTTTTTCTACCAAATCAGAATAAAATATTACGGCAGTTATAAGCTCTATTTGCACACACCTTGAAATAATCGGAGAAATGAATCCCCCAAGACAAATAAAAAGAGATAGAAATAATAAACTTATAATATATATTTTACTGTTTATTATTATCATTATTAATACCAATATTCGTAAAAAGCCTATCAGAGGAAATAGAGCAACAAAAGAACGTTAATACCGGCAATACATGTGAAACTTTTTAGACTGATATTTATTAGATAATAGAAACAATCGCTTTATGAATAGTTTTTGAGTAGAAAAGAGCTTTAGATTGAACAATAGTAATAGACGATCAACATTAGGAGAGAGAGAGAGAGAGGAGGGGGGGGAGTTGTTCGTTTTGTTTTGATAAATAAAGGCGAAGAAGTAGAATTTGACAAAAAGCAGTATTATTTGCTCTCTATTACTCAAACAATAATGTATGTTCCAAGTCATCTAAACTTGGAATCGCTTATTAATCAAAAAGAAAATTAAACAATGAGCTGAGATATATATCATGTTTATGGAGAGAGTTTGCACAGTTGTCACTAAGGTTTGGTGAACAAGACTATGTAATGGAGTCTGGTTGACAGAATACATTGTAAGTAAACATTTCAAGTTATTTTATGGAACTTGCACTGTCGCAATTAAATTTATAAATACATAAAATCATGATTAAAGTCGTAACCTATACTATATTTACTAGAGCTATTCCAATAAAATCAAAGTGAAAAAAGAGACAAAATTAAAAATTTTAGGTACATTTCTTGGCAACTACTAGTAATAAAAACCAAGCTGTATTTTGGAAAATAAAAGATTTATATGTGTGATTTCTTTTGATATTAATCATTTTACTAGGGGTCACTCCCAAGCTAAAATCTCTTAGGCATATTCCAGACAAGACTAGGTTTATTTCTTCCCATTGTTTTTGAATCTGAGCCTTGGGAGTTTCTACGTGCGTAATCTGTTTCCTAGCCCTTTGTAGTATTTATTCAATTTCGTCTCAAATAGTACCAGTCGGATTTAAATCAGAGCTCTGAGAAAGCAAGTTCTACAAGAGACAAGTTTCAACCCCTTTTCCCAACCACATAGTAAGTTCTTACTTTACATGTCAAGAAGTGTCGTCTCATTGGAGCAATACATTATCTCCGAGTTCCCTTTTCTTTTCTTTTCTTTTCTTTTTTTTTTTTACTTCCCTATACCAAGAAAGAAGGTCATATCCAAATACACATTTTTCTGCGTAATCTCCCATCAAAGAAGATTAAAGACCCTTTCTAACCAAGTCAAAACCATACACATACCATACCATACCATCCCACTTCCTTTACTACTGCACTTGGTCCTTATTAGCGTGTACGTGAAGTCAAACTACTCGTCAGCGATCATCAATATGGTCGAGGATAAGTTATGGTATACCAGAGCAAATTATATGAGCCGATTGATTTAATGACATCTCGACATAGTCGTTGGACGATTCAACTTGATATAATTCCTATATCACGTTTGATTGGTGTAAGTCTTTTTGTAAAATAATGCCTCTGTGACTATTACTGAAATTTAAAAAAACTGATGACTTCAAAAATTGTGCGATGTGAGTTTCCATGCGCACCCACCAAAAAAAAATCAGTTTTTTTTCCCCCAAGAAAAAAAGCAAATAAATAAATAAAAACACCAAAAGACCAAAGAAAGACGAAAGAAAGTAAGAGAGAAAAAAAAGAAAGAAAAACTATAATAGAAAAAAAAAAAAGCCATTTCTTCCTTTCATTTAAATAAGAAAACAGAAGAAAAAAAAATAACCTTTTTATTATTACTCAAATAAGAGAAAAAAAATAAAACAAAAAAATAAAGTAGAAGATTACAACAACAACAACAACAACAACAACAACAACAATAACAACAACAAGAAGAAGACATTAAAGCATTTCCACAATGACAGACAAGATCATTCGTTATACGAAGCAGGACATGCTATTCCTACACGATAGTCCGCTTGTTCAAAAACCAGAGTCGATGCCATCTTTAGCTTCTTGGTTTGGGTAAAGTGTTATTATTATTATTATTATTATTATTATTGATGAAGAAGACGAGGAAGAAGAAGAAGGAGAAGGAGAAGGAGAAGGAGATGTTGTCTAATAGCTAATCTCTAATCTCTAATCTCTATTCTCTGCTCTGTTCTCTATTCTTTATTCTTTAATCTCTACTTGCTGTTATTATAAACAATCAACTAATTTTAAACCACTTAATTTTATACAGTGAAGATGCCAATTCACCAACACCAAAAAGCATATTAAATGGTACTGTTATCACTCGTGCTGCAGGTAAACACATAAATAATAATAGCAATTAGAAGTTTAGCAGTTTATTAATAAATTTTAATTAATTAATTATTTAGATAAAAGCATTGTACTTGGCCCTACAAAGACAAACTTTGCTTCTTCTTCTTTACATAGCGGATTGAAAAATGACTCGAATTTACGTAAACCACAAACACGATATGGAAATAGACAGGTAAATAAATATTGATATTATTCTTCTTGTTCTTCTATATTTGCTTAAGCTAATACCTACTTTATATCATATTACTATATTTAGTTGGAAGAAACAAGAAGCTATATTAAAGACTTTAAACAGCCTCGAAGCCCTTCTACTTCAGGCGAAAGAGGGTTTTCACAAAGATCGTTTGATAATAACAGCAATAACCATAGCCATCACAACCACAACCACAACCATAACAATCACAATCACAGTAATAACAGTAACAATAATAACAACAATAACAATAACAGTAGAGGTGACACGAAAAAGTATGTGCCTGCATCGCCTCACTCTAGAAGAAATGATAGACATAGCGATAAATCAAGACGTGATCATACAAATAATCAATTCAAACATCATATAAATGGATATGAACAGGAAAATACAGAAAAAGTACCAGAATGGATGGATTACTCACCAGAGATTGAAAAAGAAACTAAAAAAGAACAGTCTCAGTTCCTTAATGACCTTGAGGCTTGGAAGGCTGATATGAAAAAGAAAAACGATATAGTTGATAATCAATCCTCATCAAAACATCAACCACCACAAACACAGACACAAGCACAAGTACAGACACAAGCACAAGTACAGACACAAACGCAGATACAGATACAGACGCAAGCAAAGCAGCAGCAACAACAACAACAAAAAGAATCTCCATCTCCTCCTCCACAGTCACAACAACAACAACAACAACAACAGTCATCATCTATTGATCAGAGAGAAAAAGGTATATAGATATATATGTGTGTATACTGAGAGAGAAAGAGAGAGAGAGAGAGAAAGGGAGGGATTCAGGAGGAAAAGGAAATGGGAAGCAAAAGTGAGAGCGTAGTAATAACAGTAATAATTGCTGAATTCTAGGTATAGATGATTTAATTGGGTCAATAAAGTTGAATAATCAAGATCCTACCGACTTTTTCGATGATACAGAGTTGATTAATCATAGAGAGAATTCAAAAGGGGGCTCTCGATTTGCAAAATTCTTTGCCAAGCGCGATGAACCACCTAAAGAGCAGGCAAGATCAATATCTGTAAACGACTTATTTCAAGGTCAACAAAACGGTCACCAGTTGTCTCCTCCTCTTCCTCCTTCTAATCAACAAAATGCCCCTCAAATAGTGTCGAATCAGCCTCGTGCCTTGTCCGAAGAAGAAGTATTAAAGTCTCTTGGAGCACAAAAAGTCAATCAGGAACTTGCTACTGACAATAGTAATACCAATAGTAATAGTAATAAGGATGCCATGGGTTTTAATAGAATACTACAGATATTATCTCAGCCAAAGCCAAGTACAAGTCAACTCCCCTCATCCGCTGAATTATCTCCTCCTTTAAATGAATCAAGACCAAAAGCAACAACTAGCACAACCACAGTCTCCAATACTTCTACTCCACCTAATACAAGTCACAATAGATTTGGTAATAATCTTCCCACTTCTGTCTTGCGTCAAATGAGCGCAAGATCGTCTGAAGGAAGATCCCCCTCTCTCTCATCCACGAAGCCTATAACACCTAGCATGCACTACTCTCCTATTCAACAACAGCAACAACAACAACAACAACAACAGCAGCAGCAGCAGATCCATCTTCAGCAGCAACAACCACCACAACAACAACCACAACACCAACTCCAACAGCCACACCAACTCCAACACCAACACCAACAACAACACCAACACCAACAACAGCACCAACAGCAACCTTCAATTAAATCTATTCCACCTTATCCTGTGAATAATAATAACTATTCTCCTCATTTACCCATGATGGATCCACATGTATATGAACAACAACTTCATCAATACGCCAACAATGAGTTGCTACATAGTCCTGTTTTACCTCCCCATCTTACATTCCGCCAGCAGCAAAGAAATGAACCTTTTATGCCACAAGTACAGCCTGCCGCCTTACCTCCAGGTGCACCAAGACCCATGATGCCACCTCACCTTCCTCCTCACTTGCAATACCAGCAAAGATTCCCTCTCCAGGATATGATGCCACCCATTCCGCCTCACATGATGACTAATGGTGAGTATGAAAAGTAGTAATAATTTGTTTCACCTGATTAATTTAGATATATTTTGCAATTTTTTAGGTATGCCTCCCATGTTCACCAAGAATCAAGGCTGGGATCGACAATAGCTTGTGTTTATTTCATTATAAAATAAAATAATAATCAAGAACAGTAAAAATAAAATAAAAAAAAATAATAATAATAATAAAGCACACGTTTGTTTTATTTTAAACATGACAGACTGAGTTGGTCATAGCTTATTCATAGCTTATTCATAATGATTCAAAAGCAACGGTACAGATTTTAGAACCACTTTGACCTCCAAATTCAAAAACAGGATATTTAACATGAGAATGATAACGGAAATCTAATAATAACATTCAAGTATTATTAAAAAATATATATACTATATTTTTAGATTATATAATATTTCCTTACATTTTTTAAAGTTGTCAATCAATTCCTCTTTAGTCCAATTGCAGCTTGTGATAAGAAACAAGCCATCCGATTTTATCATTTCGTGCACAGATTCAACATACTTCTCTCTAGGTCCAGGAATGCCGTCTTTCTTGGCTTGTTCTTGATCGGGGTGTAGTGAAATAGCATCATAAGTACCTTTATCCAACACAATATCATAAGGTGCCTTGAACCACTGAGGATTACTTAAAAAGTCTACTGCTTCATATTCGATCCAGCTCAAATCGCGTTGCTCTGCTATTGACTTGGCAAGTGTAATAGCAGACTCAGAATAATCAATACCAGTCAAGTTCTTATATCCCTCACCAGAGAGCTCAAGTAAAAGATGTCCATTACCACATCCCAGATCAATAATCGCACTTTCTGCATTTGTGACATTTTCTTGAACCCATTCTACCATTTTCTCTACACTATCTTCACCAAACCTATTCTTTACTGTTTTAATAAACTAAACTCTTTTTTTTTTCTTTTTCTTTTTCATATTCAGTTGGACAATACCAAATTTCACCAATATCACCAATTTCTTTAAAATTCGTGTTTTCTCTATCATAAACGGTGTCCCAACTAACAGGGAATAAGTATCGATTATTTTAAACTTTCCACTATAATAAGCTATTTAAAGTCTTACTAAGACTTGGTACCCAATTTAGACGCTTCAAAATCTTGTGCTTCTGGGAACTCCATTTTGTTATGTTATGTCCAAGGCTTTTAATAAAAAGAAAGAAAAAAAGAAAAAATCAAGATAAAAATAGGTTTTTTGTGACTCTCAGAGCGGAAAGTCAAATTCTTGGAAAAAAATAATAAAAAAAGCTGCGATTAAAAATTTTTATTTTTACCCCTCTCTCACCTTCTTTCTTTTTATTTCCAAAATGACTGATACAATGGTTAAACCAGAACCTGAAGACCCAGAAGACTTGATCATGTCTTATCTCAACGCAGATTATCTCACAACAGAACCTCCTCTTTCGCCTTGTTCTTCTGATGCCTTCTCACCTCCAACAGACCCTAATTTGTTCGACCCTACATCTTTTAACCCTCAACTAGACTGTTGGCCTCAGTTGCAGCAAGATCCTCTTTCAGCATTTCCTTTTCTCCTTCCTTTAACTTCTCCCTTCCCTCCTCTCATTGAACCATATACTCAACCGTCACCTCCATCATCCGCATCTTCTACTAGTTCATTATCAGATTCAGAACAGCCAAAAAAGAAAAGAGGTCGCAAGAAGCGAGATAGCAGTCAGTCTCAATCCACTGCTACCCTTACGCCAAAACCTTTAGCGCCTCGCCCACTTGCCAGTCCGCCAATTAAAATTGAACAAATAAAGACCGAAACACAGCAACAGCAACAACAACAGCAACAACATGAACCTAAACAGCCTACTCCTTCACAAGAGGCACAAAAGGCGGCACAATTAGCAAAACGACAGGAGCGTTTAATCAAAAATAGAGCAGCTGCTTTACTGTCACGTAAACGTAAACGTGAGCATTTGACCTCTCTGGAAGAGGATAAAAAGCAACTTATTCATGAAAAAGATACTTTACAACAAAAAGTTGAGCTATTAGAGGCTCGTGTACAAACCCTAGAACAAGAAAATTTTGCGTTAAAAGAAAAGTTACAATCTTCAACACTATCACCAGCATCGACAGTCATCAATACCGGGGACAGCACTATAAATACAACAGCAGCTATTAAACCCACTCTTCCTAAAAACTCAAAAGCTACTGGCGTTGTATTTATGGTAGGTGGATTACCTCTATTTTTTTTTGTATCACTATTTTTTTATTTATTTTTTACTTTTATTTTTATATTATCATTTTATTTACTAATATTTACTAATACATTTGTACATATAGATTATGTTATTTTCATTTGCTTTATTTACTTTACCATCCCGTACCGTAGACCAACTTACTGTAGGTGGTAGTATTGCACCAATTCCAAAGCAATACCCTATGTTACCTGCCACGTATGTATGATAAATTAGCGTGGGGATAACATGACTCACTTTACTCTTTTTTTTATCCCTTTTTTTATTTATTTTTTTAGTGTATCCAACCCTGTGGAACTAGATTGTCAGCAACCAGGCTGTAAATCACCCACCACTGATCTTGTTCTTATTGATTCTGTACGACCTCGTGATTTGCAGACATGGATTCATCACAAATTGGATGTAGAAGAAGAAATTACACGACCTTCACTCTATTTGTATTCTAATGAACTTTCACAGATAGCATCCATTACCGATGAACCATCATTGCATAATGAACCTATCTTATCCCTAGTTTCCCCTTTCCAGACGAATAGCAATCGTAGTGATACAACAAACCAGTATTTGCAAATCGATGTACAAGTACTACGATCTCGTGTGATTAATGGTGTACTCACCTCGTTTGAACAATGCGATTCGAACTTTATTGAATCCATGCAGATCGAATTGTTAAGACCCACGAATATGACGCGGACAAAGAGACGTAAAGCAATTGACGCAGGTCGGATCTCCCGTGTGATACATTAACATATTATTAATACATTATTACTCTTATTATTATATATATACCAAATAGTAAAAAAAATAGCAAAACATGATATTTTATATATACTTTTCAAAAATAAATAAAAATAAAATAAAAATAAACAATTTTATATTGCATAGAAGTCTATTTTATGTAGCACATAGTTTAACTATATACATTTATTATTACCTAACTTGAACAGTTATTTTTCAATTCAATTTACCTAAACACGTGTACATAGACATACATTTATAAGAAGTTTCTTTACTTCTCTTTTCTTACTTTTCTTTTCTTACTTTTTTTTTTGTTCGTTTGAGAAGAAAATGAAAATCACTCACTTTCAAAGAAAGCAGCCATACCCATACCAGTACCAATACACATGGAAGTGACGCCAACATTTTCACCTTACCGCTTTAATTCTGGAAGAAGAGTAGCAATTTGACATGCTCCAGTGCATCCGAAAGGGTGGCCAGAAGTAATGGCACCACCCTTGGGATTAATACTTTCAAAAAGGAATGTTAAGTTTTTCAACAGAGTAAACAGCTTAAAAGGCATGGCTCCGTTGATTTTATAAATATCGCCATTATTAATTTTGAGACTGGCGTGCTTGATAGCAACAGGAACAGTATTGGCAAGACCAACACACATAATCTTGGGAAGAACACCAACAGCAACAGAAGTAGTGTACTTGCCAACGATTGACAAACCATGTTTTTCAGCAGTTGTACCAGGGCGGATACCGTTATCGTGATCAGCAACGACAGTGGACCACTTACCATCTTTATCAATCACAATGGCTACAAGAGGAAAAGTTTCTTCTTTAAACCAATCATTTTTCCGAGTCCCAACAGCCTTGGTATGAGATAAAGCAACAAAGATATCTTGATTGGCACGAGTGATCTTGAATTCAGCAATAACATTTTCAGAATTAATGCTAATAATACCGAAATACTAGTTAATAAATATATGTGTTTTTTTTTGTTTTTTTTTTTGTTTTCAATTATAAAACTACTATTATAAAATAAAGAAATCAAATACGCATGCGTATATACACTAATACCAACTTGAACAAGACCAGTTGGAATAACAGTAGCGATTTGAACAATGGCCTGAAGACCGGAAGAGAATTAGCGGTTAACAATGTTGACAGAAGCAGATCCGGGGAAACCAGCATAGAGTGAGGTCATCCGAGCATTGATAGTTCCACCACCAGCAGGCAAAATATCACCGACGCAAATATCCTTCACAGTAATAGGATTGTTTTTTGTCTTTTCAGTAATAGCCTTGAAAAACCCAGCAATCATCTCTTCAGGAAGAGTGTCCCTAAAGCCACCCTTATGGGCACCAGTAATGGCAGAGCGGAGAGCACTGACAATGAAAACGTCGTCAGGGGACCTGACACCGATCTTGTTACCAAGGTCATCGGTAAGAATCAAATAACCAGTAACTTGTTAGATACGAGAAGCCATTTTTGTCTTTTTAACTAAACAAGTAGCTTCAAAAATAACAAACAAAAGAAAGAAAAAGTGATAAGAAAAGGCTTAGACCGAAAATATATATAAAGTATGCTGTATTAGACGTGGCTAAACATTCTGTTTGTTCACATGTGGAAACGAACTTCTAATGAGGAATCGAGTATATCTCACTTGACCATAAAGTATAAAATCTACTGTCAACCATTCAGCTTACAAATCCAGACTATGGATATTCTTTTAGCTTCTTTTTTTTTAAGCTTGCTTGAATATCTCTATTTCTGTGATCTATCAAACGTCACATGATATAATCGGACAAGATTTCCTCGGACTGTCGAATCTTGCCGAACAGATATTTCTGGAATAATCTACAGAGCGAATAAATCAAAACTGATTTTTGAGTTCAAAATATTACGCTATATTGATACATGTCACTCACTCGCGCTTCATTAACTCAAGAAACATAACTTTATGACTTTGAGAAAGCATTTGGATGCTCACTAATGTTTCAAAAAAGCTAATAAGAACATATGAGGTAAATAACTTCATGGTGTTAGTTCTAAAAAGTGTGGTGTATGTAGAGTAAGTACACAAGAGTGGGTTATTACTTTTTATTTATATTATATCACGAATAGCCTAAAAAAAATACTCATCCCAATCTTTTTCTATTTTTTAATACAGAAAAATAACAGGAAAAAAGTAAGCAAATGCTAAATTAAGTCATCGTAAAAAAAAACAGTTATTTGTGCTTTCGTCTCAATCTGACCAGTTGTTATCTCTTAAATCGAGTAGAATGGCGGTATCGTGTGGCTAGTCATTATTAAAGAATTAAAAATATCATTATTAAAGCGCTATATATTATGTGTTTATATTGTTTGTAACAGACATACAACAATATCTTACTCTTGAAATTAAAATGTATTCTTTAAACCTCTGAGGGAATGAATTTAGCGCTTTATTTTATCCAAGGTTTGAACCTTTTTTTGCTGCATCTTGATGTTTTATAAAATATCATACCCACCCACCATTTTCTTTTGAGCTCATATAGAATAGATTGTTTTACTCTAAATAACATCTTTAAACATAGTCCTCCTAATGATTAAACCTTATACAAGTCTCCATTCCAGATTTATCATTATAAAATTTTCTTTTAAATTATTCCTTTACTTTCTAAACTGTGTTTTCATATTTTTTGCGATTTCTTAAAGTAAAAAGTAAAAGAGAATGGTATTCATCTTTATTTATAGATATAGATAATTATATACTTGATATTTACATATATATTCATAAAAAGGATAAAGGCTGTTACATAAAGCATATTATTTCTTCTTTCCACCTAGTTTTAAGGCTTCACCTAAACCGAAACCTTCAAGGACCTTGTTGAGACCAATACCTCCAAGAAGACTGTTGATAATGCCTCCTAGACCAAGACCATTAAGGATATTTCCAACGAGACCTAGTACACCAGTAAGTAAAAGACCAACAGCAGATAGAATCTGCAATAGAGGGCTTTGTAAAATATTCCATAATGGACTCAGTGCCTTTTTAGCATGAGGCATGTTTTTGACCTTCTTCTTAGCTCTGTCAATAGTATTGGATACTTCTCCAGAAAGTTGTGCCAAAAGGTCAGCCAAGTGGTACTCTTCGGGTAAAGCCTTGCGCTCGTTAGTTCTAGCCTGGGCTTTCTTTGCAATTTGACCGCTAGGATCCAATCCACGAATAGAACCATTAGCTTCATTTAAAATACCAGACGCCTGCTCAATTAAAGGCTTGACCTTTTCAACCAGTTTTTCTTCATTACGATCATCAGGAGACTTGGCTTCTTCAGCGTCAATGGTATCTGTAATTTCTTTGAGAACTGGTTTTATCTTATCAAGAGATTGCTGGATAGCTTGCGACATATTGTTAGCGATGCGACGATATTCATCATCTTCAGATTGCTGTTTGCGTTCTTCTTCAGTTTGCTCTTTGAATATTTCAGCCTTGCCAACCATGTTACCTTCAGGGTCAATCACAGAACCATCGCTGGCAACTTTGAAGCCGGCCCATTTGGTAGCATCACGTTCATCAACCTTACCAACAACGTCATCGTCACGATCAACAACCTTGCCTGATCGCTTGACCTCAGGTGAGTTGTCATCAACACTCGAATTGGGATATTTTGGCTTTTCTTCTTCTGGCTCCGTTTCTTCTTTGATCATATCGGCTTTTCCAACAATGTGGCCTTCGTCATTAATAATGTTACCATCGGGATCAACCTTGCAACCGGCGAGCTTGTGAGCAATACGTTTATCAACATTTCCAACGACATTATCATCAGAGTCTAATACTTTTCCGGATTTTTTTACTTCAGGAGAGTTCTCATCTACCATCTGATTTGGATTAAATTGCTTGTTTTCTTCTTCTGGTTCTTCGGATTC
This sequence comes from Backusella tuberculispora, assembly GCA_024140245.1. Classification (NCBI taxonomy): domain Eukaryota; kingdom Fungi; phylum Mucoromycota; class Mucoromycetes; order Mucorales; family Backusellaceae; genus Backusella; species Backusella tuberculispora. The sequence continues at coordinate 36,497 of VCJD01003415.1, read as the reverse complement.
TTCTGGCTTAATCATGTCAGCTTTTCCAACGTAGCGGCCTTCTTGATCAACTACGTTACCGTCTTCATCGACTTTAAGACCAGCTAATTTTGAAGCAATTCGTTTATCAACGGATCCGACAACATTGTCTTCAGAGTCAACAATTTTTCCGGATTTTTTAACCTCGGGAGAATCTTCTGTGATCATTGGATTAGGATTGAATGGCTTTTCTTCTTGAGGTGGCTCTTCCTCCTGGAACATTTCAGCCCTAGCAACCAAGTTTCCTTCTTCATTAACGACATTACCCTCAGAATCAACCTTGAAACCAGCAAATTTTTCAGCTAGTTCAGTATCAATACGACCGACTATATTATCATCTTTGTCAACAATTTTTCCAGACTTTCGGACTTCTGGGGAATCCTCTTTAATCTTTGGATTAGGATTAAATGGTTTTTCTTTTTCAGATTCTTCGTGCTCTTCAGCAGATTCATCTTCCTTGATCATGGTAGCTTTTCCAACAAAATGACCCTCTGAGTTAACGATGTTACCTTCGGGATCTACCTTGAGACCAGCATATTTGGCGGCGATTTCTTTGTCAACGTTTCCAACAACATTGTCTTCATTGTCAACAACTTTTCCTGATTTTCGGACTTCCGGGGAGTCTTCTTTAATGTGTGGGTTAGGATTAAAAGGCTTATCTTCTTCAGACTCAGGTTCTTCAACAGGAGCATCTTTCTGGATCATTTCAGCTTTACCAACGATGTGACCATCTTCGCCTATCACGTTTCCTTTATCGTCCACCTTGAGACCGACCAGTTTGGATGCCACACCTTGATCTACATGACCCACAAGATTATCGTCTTTGTCAAGCACCTTTCCAGATTTGCGAACCTCAGGGGAATTTTCATCAACACTGGAGTAACGACTGTATTTTTTAGCGTGATCTGGATCTTCGGAACCAGCGCCCACGCCAAGATCTTCAACTTCACTCTCTGGTACTTTTTCATCTTTAGTAACTTCTTCTTCTTCTTCGGGCTTCTGTTACACAAATCAATTAATTGTACTTAATTGCATGAAATAATAATCTACTTACATTATTGTCATCTTTGGCCTCTCTCTCTGAAGTCTTTTCATTGGATTTGGATTTGGTTGCTTCACTCTATTTTTAATAATAATAACAATAATGTTGTTAGGAAGCTAACTTGAATATTTTCATTTATTTATTTATTCTAACCTTTGCTTTTTCTTCCTGTTCTTCATCGGCTTCGCTTTCTTCTTCACTTTCTTCGCTACTCTCCTCTTCACTATCTTCAGGAAGAATAGGTTCTACTCTACCAATTAGTTTTCCTTTGCTGCTCATTAGAGTACCATTTTCACGGACTTTCTTTCCAACAACTCTCTTAAGTTTTCCGTCAACAAGTCTACCAAGAACAGCACCAGTTTTCTTATCAATAACTTCACCATTCTCGTTGACTTTTTTACCAATGAGCTTTTGATATAGAGCTTCTATCTCTTCGTCTTCTTCATCTTCTTCATCTGACTCTGTGTCATTGCTATCGTCTTCTTGTTCGGCACCTTCACCAGAAGATTTTTCGGAGTCGGAATTGGCCTGGTTGGCACCACCAGCTGGATGATCGGGCGAGTCGTCTGATTTGGTGTTCTCTGATTGTCTTGCTGATGATTCAGGCTCAGGTTCAGGTTGATTTTCACTACCGCTATTCTCAGGGTTTTCTGCAGAAGCAGCAGCAGCAGCAGCAGCAGCCTGTTGCTCCATTTTTTGTTTGTGATGTTTTTCCATTTGTTTGGCTGTAAAATAAGGGACAATAAAAAATAATTCAAGAATTTTGGGCAAAAATGTTAAGCTTTTTAAATGGCTTAAGAATTGAGAAGGAAAAAGAAAAAAAAACGCTAGTTTTTTTTAGTTTTCTAATTTATCGTTTCATATTGATTATGAG
>VCJD01003415.1:15990-34537 GCA_024140245.1 Backusella tuberculispora | reverse complement strand
TTTTTTTTTTCCAATATAATCCAATTTGGGGGGACATAAAAACGATGTAATCATTGCATAAGTTTATTTTTAAAGTTTGAGCACAATATTTCAAAACCAGATTAAAAAACTGAAAACGGAAATGGTGGCGGAAGTTCACAATAACAATAGTAAAACAAAAAAAAAAGTAAATTTGTTCTTTTCCTTTTTCTTAATCCTTTTCCCATATAAATCCAAAAACATCTTTCAGTACTGGCCTCGTTAGCGCAAAAATTAAAAAATGTCGCAATCACTCCAAAATATCAAGTTGGATCCTACCGAAATCAGTAAAGAGTCTGGACCTGGGACTTCAAATGACTATGCCGGAAACGATAATAAAAATCATACCTCGGTATCTACTGAAGTCTCTGGAAGCCATGCTGGTCATGAACAGTCTGAAAATAGCGACGACGATGAATCGAATGCACCTAGTGACTCTGATGCTCTGACTACAATGAATGCTATAATGGCTTATAACCGTCAGCTGGTGGCAAGACTACATGAGCTTGAAAATAAAATAGAAGAAAAAGGAGACAAGGTTGACGATTCTGTAAAGGAAGCTGTTGAAGATCTGAAAGATACTGTTCCAAATTATGACAATACACAGTCTCCTAAAGCAGCCTCTAAAGAAGCCGCCAATGATTACAAGCAAGCAATGCCTAACTATGACAGAACAACAGACGCTAAAGGCACAAACCATTCATTTGAATTTCCAATTGGTGATATGATGATGGGATCCGGTAACTTCAATACCACGCCCTTAGAAGATAAGCAAGAAGAAAAACAAGAAGAAAAAGAACCACAGAAGAAAAATGAAGATGAAGAAACAGTCAAAGGTGACAATGGTAGCACTGGCGGTGGCGATATTAGAATTGGTGATGGTGATAAAGACGATATAGTTATCAAGGTTGAAGCAACAAAGAAAGGAATAACTTTTTGTATACATATTCCTCGAAACTAATTTATTACCACTTATTCAATACTACTTTTTGCATCTTCACGTATATATATAAGTCTTTACTTTAATAAACAATTTTGAACTTGATAATCTTAGTTTTTATTATTGTTATTATTATTTGAATTTTTACTTCTCAAAAAAAAAGTATTAAAAAATAGAAAATGTAATTTGTTTACTTAAGTTATGAAGAAAACATTGTATTAAAAAACAGAAAATATAATTTGTTTATTTAAGTTATCTTTATTTTAATATGAATTAAGAATAGTGCTAAGAGATAATATGTACATAAAGATAATCATAGTCATATTTATGAGAGCAACGACAATGTAAGATCGCCATGGACTTTTGCTTTAATATAGATCTCGGCATCTACATTCAAATCAAGTCGGAGACTAGGCATTTTGCTATTATTCCCACTACTTTGCTGCTGTGGTTGCTGAACTTCTTGTTGCTGTTGCTGCTGTTGTTGTTGCAGTAACTCTTCTTGCTGCTGACGCCGCAATTGCTTATCTTTACTACCGCTTTTCTTGGAGGACTTCTTGGTTTTTCTAGGCTCAGTTGCAGTTGCAGTTGCAGTTTCAGACATATTTAAGTGGTGTTTTTTGTTTTAAATCAAAGAAAAGAAAAAGAATTATCGTTCTAAAAATTGTTGAAGATTCAATATAATATTAATTTTTAAATTAAATGATGTAATGTAAGATTCTCGTTTTTGAGAAGAAAGAATATAATTTAAATACCGCTTTGTACTACAGATTTTATTTGTGTATATTTTTAACTAAGCTAGCGGGAAGTATCAGACCACCCAGATTGATTTTCCAGAGACAACAATAAATAGTTGATATTTTATTAGAACTTATTCAATCATAGTTCATGTAATCTAATTGAACTCAGACTAATGTTTATCTAATGGTGACGATTCAGGTACTTAGACTTTCTGGAAATATTATATTTATATTGAGAAATTATATAAAATGTCATCATTTTCCCAGATTGTCCGTGATGTAATCACAATTAGAAAAGACTTCGATAAAGCACTTTCTATTAGACCAACTCCGCCAATAAATAATAATATACCAACAAACAAACATCTGAGGCACAATGATGCGGTCATTATTTTGTCATTCTCCTTTGCAGGCTATTTTTTTTTTTAAAAAAAAACACTAAAAGGTTGTTCTAAAAAACGTCAATTCCCTTTTTCTTCTCTTCAATTAATTAACTTTTAAACTCATAACGATTATGGCACCTACTAAGGAAATGGACAAAACTGCTGAAAAGAAGTCAAAGAAAGTGAAGCCACAGAAAACTGAAGAATCTGAAGACTCATCAGTAGAGGATCCTGCTCCTAAGAAGAAATCTTCAAAATCAAAGAAGAAGAAGAGATCTAGAAGATCCGACGATGGCCTTGGACTAGTTCAAAATGATCCTACACAATCATTACAAAGTCTAGGTAATGGTGTGCTTGGTGGTCAACAGCAACAGCAACCACAGCAACAACAACAGCAACAACCAGGCGGTGGTGGTGGATCTGACCACCCTCTTAGTCTGCGACTTGACCTTAATCTTGAGGTTGAAATTACTCTCAAGGCCCGTGTTCACGGTGATGTAACATTAGCTTTGCTAGCTTAAGGATACCTTGGCTATGTTTTTTTTTCTATTAATAATAACTATAATAAAGATATGAATATAATTAGTACATAAATAACATTTAATCTATCATCATGTTGAGGATATTTGTATTATTATAATATTTATAAATTATGTATTTAAATATATGAAGGAGATAAGTTATGCTTGAATCCAATATTTCGTTTTATATATAATAATTATATTTATATGTAGTACTCTACTCTACATGTAAACAATTAATGTGATGTTCTTGAGTATTCGAGATGTTTTATACAGAACAACAAAATTTAATAACGGATAAGAGCAATAATAAAAACTGCTTTTGTACTTATATATATGTATATATATCTATGTATATGTTTAGTCATGACTATAATACTCAGATGGACAAATATGATTTAACGTATGTTTATTATTATATAATATATAGATATTTATAAGATAGTACAAAAATATTTGGATTAACGTAGAAGAGCTAATGTAACATCACCATGAACACGGGCCTTCAGTTCGATCTCTACTTCTAAATTAAGATCAAGGCGTAAACTCAAAGGTTTTTGATTACGACCTCCAGCAGACTTGGCCACACCTCCCGCAGCATTTGCTACACCGTTAGCAGCATTAGATACACCATTGGTAGCATTTCCTACAGTGTCAGTTGCTCCTTGAACGAGATCACCAGCTTGACCAAGTCCTTTTTTTTTCTTGAGAAGCTTTTGAGTTAGCTCTTCATCTTCAGAGTCTGATTCAGATTCTGATTCTGATTCTGTCTCTGACTCCTCTTCCGAGTCTGTTTCTTCTTCCGAATCTGTTTCTTCTTCAGAAGAGTCGTCTTCATCGCTATCAGTTTCTTCTCCTGAATCTGTCGCTTCTTCCTCGGATTCGGATTCGGACTCAGATTCATCTTCAACCTCACCTCCACCCTCATTCCTTTCTTCTTGATGCTCACCCTCTGCGGCGTTTTTATTTTCTTTATCATCCTTTGGTTTCTTGTCCTGTTCTTCTTCAGGTTTCTTCTCACCATCAGCTTCGCTACTTTCCTCTTCCTTTTTTTCAGGAGAACCTTTCTGTTCGTCACCAGCTACCTCTTCATCTTTCTTTTCAGACTGGAGCTCAGGCTCATTAGAGTTCTGTGCTTCTTCATTATTTTGTGGTTCTTTTTGCTTGTTTTCAGTATTTTCTTCGTTATTAGATGGTGCCATATTGTAATAAATATAATAAAAGGAGTGAAAGGAACGATAGAAATTTAAGAGAACGAATTTGATTTATGGTTGGTACACCACAACTGAAATGACCTAGAAAGAAAAAAATGACATTAATCAAACGTAATGTCATGAAAGTCAGCTACCTAAAAACGTAATGTTTTGAAAAAAATCCCAGTTGTTAAATCCACAAGGTTTGAATTATAGCAAATATAGTGGTACGGTTTCACTTTCAATTACTTTTTCTAAATTTTGTACAACTAGTAAAAAGTTGATGACGCCACCTTATTAAAATGGAAAAAGGAAGAAAAAGGGACATTACATACTTTCCATCTTTCCTAACTTTTTATTTTTATTTTGATTTATGGAAGAAATACCACTTGAAAAGCCAAAGCTATCGAAATCAAAGTCAAAAACAACAAAGGAGAAATCTCATAAAAAGTTGGAAGACGGCACTAAAAAGAAGAAGAAGAAGAAGGAAAAGAAGAAAGATACAGTTGTTGAAGACAGACAACAAGAACTAGCAAAACAACAAGCAGAAGTATTACGGCAAAATGCTTCGAGATTAAGTAAACCTCCAGAGCTAGCAACACCAGAAGGTGCAGCCAACAGCAGAGCTCTTAGACTACGACTTGACTTGAACCTTGATGCCGACATTAGACTCAAAGCTACCATACGTGGTTCTGTCAAGTTAACTTTGTTATAATAACCCCGTTTTTGTTCGTTCGTTCCTGTATATACATCTATCACTAAATATATATAATTAAATCTGTACTACTCATTTATCTCTACTATGTAATATGTATAATTATAATTTTCTTCAAAATACCAAATAAAACTCAAAAAAGATAAAAGTATAAAAAATATAACTATTTGAAAATAAATATATCATACGTAATGTGCGATTATGTAATTATATCTGGAAAGTAACACAAAACTATAGACGCATTGATTGGCAGTCCAAATTGGGTTTAGCAGAGATCTACGATCGGAATAGTGGTACCATTTTGTATTGTATTTGTTCCTAAGGGATTAGCGTGTGTTATGATACGTGATTCTAACATGTTGTACACATCTGTTTATGCGAAATATTTGGTTATCTTGGCGATCTTATACACCTTCTCTCCCCCAAAAAATAGTTTTTCGCACATCTCTCATTTTTAGAAAACTCACAATGACCTTCTAATGTTTTGGTTTAGCATCTCATATGATATATCACAAATGATTACCTTTTTTTTTTTAGAGTTCTAAGTCCAGAATTTGAATTAAAAATGAACAATGACTGATCAAAATATTTTTGTTTTGCTGTACTAGATTGAATTACTCTTCCAAAAATAAAGTAGTTTAAAAATAAAAGCAGTGAACTTTATGAGCTCTCTATACTGTACTGGTATTACTATAGTTATTTAGCTAGTTGGCCTAGCGATGCCCTGTCTTCTTCTCAAGTTGAATATTTTCATTCTATAATCTAAAGCGATTTTCCTTTTTTTTTTTTTATCGAGTCTTTCTCTTTGGTGGAAACTTTGAGCTTGCAAGGGCTACCAATAATATGAACTGCATATATTTTGGAATCAGGCCTAGCTTTTATTCTATTAGCCTATTTTATGTGCATTTTGACAGATCAAACTAACTCAGTTTGTTAAATATTGTAATTAAAAATATTTTCCATAAAAGAACATTGAGCTTACCTAATATAAGTATTTAAATGAATTTGATGGATGGTGGATGGTGGATCTAGATAGAGTTTAATGGCTAAAATACAGCAATAAGTTGCATCTGATACATATAAAGACCTATCACGTAACTTTATTCCATTAATTATTAGATACTATTTTAGCGCAACTTTTGTTTATAATACTGTATTGGTTTTACTTTTTTTTAGAATGTTAAAGAAACATATTAAATATTAAAGAAAAAAAAAGAACAATAACAATCACGTCATTCTTGAAATTAATATAATTTAGGTTATTAATTCAATTAGTTATTTCTACATCTGAGAATACACGACTGCTTGAATTCATCTAGATTCAAGCACTATAATAAATAGACATGGTATGATATATAACTTATAAGCACAATCAATTAGTGCGTCAGTATATAAGAAACTCTGATGAAATGCAAAGACTGTCGTATATTTTTAATAATGAACACCACCTCACATACTCATGATATGAATGTTTAAAAATAAAATAGTTATACATCTTTATAGAATATAAAAAGTCCTGGCGTATTTTGTATTTTATCTTACGTACTTTAACTTATAGTATTATATAAAACCGACATGCTGTTAAATTATGCTCACTAAATGTTAATAGTTAGTTTACTATACTGTATGACTTGTATTTTTGAAACTAGACTCTGTTCTATTTCCACTTTCCAAATCCAGTCTCTAACTAAATTGTTCTGATCACAGATATATTACTTTAAGATAATGTTCTGTCATAAAACGTATTAAAATATTATATGAATAAAGCATGATGTAATAGAAAAGCAAACAGTATAAAGAATGTAATAAAGAAGACGATGGAATAATAACTATTTTAACAAACCCAAATTAGCTTTAAAAGTGATGTATATATTATATATTATTGCTCTTTAATAGAACACTTAGTCGTTATATCATAGCATTTATTAGTGAAATATATGACAGTGTGCACGAACAGGTCCCGTGATAAATTTATTCTATCGTGCAATATTTCTAACGCAACAGCCAAATAAAGTTATTATTATTTTTTATCTGGATAAGAACAAGCACAATAAAATATGAAATACACATCACTGTTTTAGTTTATGTTGACTGATTTAAAATCATGATCAACGTATGATCCATGAAACGTCGTGGTTGTAAAAGCACCAATTTTAAAGCGAGACATTTCCTTCAAATCTGCAGCATTTAATATGATTAGATAGCAGCATTCTGTTCCATTCGCTAATGTTAAAAGTACACCATCATCCTCCATGATGCCGTCTGGACGTTTTACAAAAATGGGTTCAGAGCATAAGAATCCGTTGTCATGATAATTAATGAATGTTTTTTCCTTCACATTGACTTTGATTATTCCGGTATTTCCTTTTTCCTTATCGGATCCTGGGTTTAGTTGACAACCATATATATAGGTGTAATCTTTAAGCATATAATCTTGATTAAAACGAAGAAATTCAATATTTTCTGCCAAAACAATCTTTTCATCAACTTTTTTTGAATCCAAGTTCAATTTATATCGGCATAGATCAGCAAATGAAGTCTGCTTAGGCGGAGGGATTTCAAATCCGTTATAATAGGTACTGAAGCCTTTTTTTTTAGCAAAGCATTTTTCGCGGGGCAAACCATAATCATGAACTTGGTACACGATATTACCATTAGAGAAGGAAGCACAGTCCAAAGTTAATATTGTATTTCCATCAGAATTTTTACTTTCAAAAGCATTTGCTGTATGGAACTGAAAAAAGCTGGGGAATGGAATTGAAGCTACTAGACTGTTTGCATGAGATTTTTCTGGGTGACGACTTATGACATGGAAGTAGGTAGGATCACTTCCATTCCAAGCCATGGATGAGATAACTGCACCATGCAATAGTACATTTAAACCTTTATTTTTGTAGTATAGAGGAGCTTCTGGAATGATGAGATAATTCTCAGTTATCCAAAATGAGTGGATGTACGCAGCACGAATTGGAGATTTGTCTCTAGTATTCCTATGGGTTATGTCTGCTAAGATAGTTAATTTTCCGGAACTAGATATACTAAAAGCTTTTAATCTTGGAGAAGGAGCAAACGTCAATGTATAATTAAAAGTTTCCCCTGTTTTTGGATCAAACTGGTGATGGGCTGCAGAAAGTTGTTCCGTTAATGAGCTTTCATAATCTCCGTATGAAAATAATACTTCAGGTACTATAATAAATGGATCCATTTAGCGAACATACCTAAATATGCATTTTTACATTATAAAAAGTAAAAATAATAATACTATACCTAGCGTTTCTGAATTTATTTTCTGTAAAAAATTTGCGTCTGTCTTTGCCACCAAAACAAGATCGTTTTTATCAGATATATTCAGTTTTGAGGGCAACGGAAAATTTGGGGTTGCGGTAACACCAACCAATTGGCTATCTGGCTTTTTCTCACTCGGAGCAGTTTTTCGAAGTATAAGTTTATCAATTCTCATAAAGATTCGTATAAGCCAATCAAAAAAGGATAATTTTACGCAATGACCAAAAAACACCGGGGTATTGCTTTTATTTTGCTTGATATCAAAAGCAAGAGACTTAACGAGCATTCGCGAATTATATTTTACTGACTGATTCTTTCCAGATATTTCCAGTCGATGCATAAACGGTAAACCATCAAATGCGTGGTGAATGGATAAAACAGATCCATCTTGGTGATTAATATGAAAGATTCCAGGACCTTGAATAGGAAGAAGAAGAAAAAGTTCATATCTATATTTTTTTAAAAAGATATAATATCAATGTTTACCTATGCGATACATGATTCCATTTAACCATTTTGGAATGCTTCCGCTTACAGAAGTTAGAGAAATTGGATCATGGATTTCTGGCGTGTTGTCAAATTTACTATTTTGAAACAGTTGAAATGTTTTGTGTGTACTACTATACACCTTGTACAGAAATAAAGTCAACGATAACGGAACGATACCCAAAGAAAATGTTAAAAGAGACATGATTCTTGAAAAAAATAAATAGAAGAAATATATTTAATTTCATTATAAATCCTTTTATATTTACTATAACACCCTTAAAATCAAAACATGAGTCACAAGCTGCATGGCTATGCTAAGGCTTTACATTACGGTACATTTATAATTTAAAGTAGAGTCTATATTATATCATATCATATACTCGGTTCATCTACATATAATATAGTATAATAAGATCGTCACGATTATTAACGTGAAGATGCACTTTAAATAACAAATAGTATCCAGTAATATATCTTGTAAAGACCTGTAGTTTTACTTTTATTTAATTTCATTGTCTCGACACCCCTTTTCTTTTTTTTAGAAGAAAAGAAAGAATATAAACGTTGTAAGTAATACGATTTCAGGAGTGAAATAAACCGTTTCAGATAATGAATACAATGTGATATTTAGGTTATTTTTTGAAAATAAGGAACGATTCAACAGTAATCTTCTCCCTTTTTATAAACATTGCATATTTATTTATTCTTAATAAAAGGTAACATTAATAGTTATAATATAAATTAACTAATGTGGTATAGCATTTAGGCAGAAATAAAAAGCGATATATATTAAACTTTCAATAGTAGTACGATTCAAATGAATGAAGTGATAGTATTACATGTAAGAGTGTACAGCAAATGTAATACATTTTTTATACGATTGTAATTACAGGTAAAACACGCTACATGTACATGGAGCTTTATATCTTTCTTATGACAAAAGTATTCGTTGTTGTTAAAGTATTATCTAAAGAAGTAAGATACCAATGCTTTTCTATTATATATAAGTTCAGAAATATAATAACTAAGTGCTAACTCTGAGCTTTACTAACCGACCTTGTAATGAGAAGAGTGTTTTAGTAAGAAAGGAGTATTTAAATAGCAGGATATACAAGGAATTTACTTTGAAGATCATCTCAAGCTCATAGCAGGAAAAAGTTAAATATGATTGTAAGTAAGTCTTTTGAGGGACATTAAATATTCTAGTATCTTGTACAGTTTTTCTACTTTTTTTTTTTTATTTTTTCATTGGAAAATAGAAAAAGAATAAAAGCATCCTTCACTTTATGCAACGTATATTAGTAATATGCTGGTTTCATTTGGTTAAATCTGCTTAGTTAATTATCCAATTACATTGCTTGCTTTCAAGAATTTCTATAGATTTTCTGACAAAGCATCAATTTGTGACTGCTATTTTCGCAACTTATAAAGGTAAGAGTTACTCTTCTCTTTAGTTTATTAAAAAAAAATGGCTGATTCAACAAGCAATTTAGAAGCAATTAATGATAAGAAAGAACCTGTTACTTTTTTTAAGAAGAGATCAACAAATAAAAACATTCGTAAGCGAAAAACGCCTGCAGCAAAAAGGAGAGACGATTCGGACCTTGATGATTCGGACGAAGATCAGCTTGAGTCAGAAGTTGTAACAAAAGATCGAAAGACAGGAAGTAATCCGTTTGTACAAAGCACACGTAAAAAGCGTAATAAACATAATTCAGATGGTGAGGATGACGAGGAACAAGACAACTTATTTAGCGTCCAGTACTCTGCTGATAAATCAACCAAGTTACAAAAAAGTGATGCCACTCGTTATGATACTGAATGGGAATTACAGGCTCAAGAGGCAACAAAGAAAACATCAGGGCCTAAAAAGGACGTGATGAATTCCAAGATGCAAGTTGGACCTCAGAGGGCACCGGCTAATTTGAGAATTACTGCTCGATTTGATTATCAGCCTGATGTGTGTAAAGATTATAAAGGTAAGTTATAGTATTACTTCATTCATCTATATGTTTATTTTGTTGGATTAAAAATTAACAGGGTGAATTTTATTGTTGCCTCCTTATTATAATAGAAACTGGATTTTGCGGTTATGGAGATTCTTGTATTTTTCTTCACGATCGCGGGGATTACAAGACGGGTTGGCAGTTGGAAAAGGAATGGGAAGAAGCGCAGAAGAGTAAATCACGCTTTGGAGCATCAGATCCTAATCAATATGCGATATCCTCCGACGATGATTCTGACGAAGAATTACCGTTTGCTTGTCTTATTTGTAGAGAAGAGTTTGATAACCCTGTTGTTACCCGTTGCAATCATTATTTCTGTGAAAAATGTGCATTGAAGAATTATCAAAAATCACCAAAATGTTTTGCCTGTGGTACAGCTACACAAGGCGTCTTTAACTCTGCAAAAAATATGCTCAAGAAATTGGAAAAGAAAAAAGCAAGACAAAAGGAGGAAGATGAAGATAGTGAAGCTGATTCAGATACTTTTATAGAGGGTCTCGAGACAAAAAGCGGTGGTAGTGAAGAAGAAGAAGAAGAAGAAGAAGAAGAATAGGATGATTAAATACTTTATTATTATTTGATAAAGCTGAATTAATAAAATGGATCATAAGTAAATAAATAAATGTACAGTTTCTTTCTTTTTAATACCACTTAATTAATGTTGATGGATTGTACATTGTGGTCATTAAAAGTGATTATAGTAAAATCTCTAATTTAAAGCCTAATAAAGCGTTCAGATTACTTGCATCCAAGATAATAAAGGTGGCTAAGACACTTTAAAAGGGCGGATAAAGCAGGTTATACACGGAATGTATGTAAGGACTTTATGTGAACATATTATTATTCAATCTATACGAAGCATGATACTATTTAATTAGTTGGGGATACTTTCTTTAGCTGGATTAAAACCAATATGTTCATTTATCTCAGGTGTATTACCAAATCATTTATTGTGAGCCTCTATAAAGATTTTATGCTATCTAATAGATGATTTCAAGCTACTGTGGAGTGAAGTGCTCTTATTAGTTACTGAATTTAATTCTAAGTCTTAACTACAGTTATCCTTAAGGCTGATAAGGTGTTTAAGCATTAGATACATATTCAATACTATGTGACTTAAGAAACTTATAAGCCTTTGTAGAAATAATGCTGGTAGAAATTATTCTGCAAAAAATTCCAATATTTCGGACTGGGTTTGGTATACAGTGTAGATAGCTTTATTATTGGGAAATCTGTGCAAAATCCAGCCTCCCATTCAGAGATATACCAAGGACTGTAATTCGTCTCTGAATACTTTAACAGAATCATAGAAGTTCTCGACCACTTGGTCTTCTTCGCTAGTCATTTTAGCATGTGGTTTGAATAGATCTAATCAGATATTGATTATTAAGAATATCACCAGAAACGCGAATTATAATTGTCTATAGTTATAAAAAGAATAAAGTAAAATACAGTGTTTTTTATTTTATTTATGCAATATTTCTCCTAATTTCAATATGGACTTTAAATATTTTATCAACCATTAGACATAATTTGTAGATTATGAAAAATACGCGTCAATAGAGTTTATTCTTTTACAATATGTCTATTAGGGGCTAGACATGCCTCTTCCACATTTGGCACAATTTCAACTTTGATACCTTTTTCTTCCAACAAGTTGATACCTTCACATTGAACAAGGTTTGGTGGTTCTCTTACACCAACAACTACACGAGCAATTTCAGCTTCAATGATGCGGCTTGAGCATGGTCGATTTCCAGAGAGCCGAATAGAACATGGCTCCATTGTAGTATACATGACACTACCCTTTGCTAATGAAAGTGAATCCAGTTTCGCCAAAGCACATTCCTCCGCATGTGTATTTCCTGGTAATTCACGCGAAAAGCCTTTACCAAGTACAACACCATCTTTGCTGACCAAGACAGCACCTACACAATAAGCCATTGGCGCAGGAATAGATTTATTGGCTTGTTCAATTGCTTCTTGCATGTATTGTGCATCTTGAGAATTGTTTGTATAAGGAGTACCGTAAGGATCGCTCATGCTTTATATATATATATATATATATAGATAGATAGATAGATAGATAGATAAAAAAAAGTGTTGATATTATATTGAAAAAAAGTTCAAGAATATTAGCTGGGAATTGTTTTTATTTTTAAACTTTAATATTCTGCGCTTTTCATGTTTGTATTAACATGGATTTCTACTTGACTGTTTTCAGCCCATTGTCCTACAAGAGAAGGGTGTGACTTTGATGGCATCTACTTCAAATTCAGACAATGTTAGTTTTTTTTTTGGACGAATCAAAATTAAAAATTAGACGACTTGCTTACCTATTTTGGATGAAATAAAAATGTAATTCAGATAAGGTTTGAAAGCAGAATCCAGACGATTAGAAGTTTGAATTCAGGTGATTTGAAAATTAAATTGCAAGTATAATTCTATTTGTGCTTTGCATGATTTTCCTTACCTGTGATATCTTTAAATTATCTCTCGAGAGAAAATAATAACCACGTTCTATGTAGCGCTTTGTCTTTCTTGACGAGAGAATATTGCTGGCCTTTCATTCCCAGCCCAGATCTGTGAGGTTATGTACATCATGTTTTTGGCCGCGAGAACATCCCGATTCCAAAATATATTGCAATTGTTGCAGATTAATATACCAAACAATGTTCTGTTCCCAGTTTGGTGGTGCCGTAAATTCATTTCATGACAGCAATCGCAAACCTATATATTTTAAAAAGAATAGGTATTTAATTACATGGGGTGTATGGGTTATATAACTGCTTATCGAAGAGGTTCTAAACTCGTTTATATCTAGGACTAAGACTTTCCCAAACTTTTCTCTTATCTTTAATTGTCTGTAAACAATCTCGGAAACTCCAACGCTGTGGCCCTTGTATCTTACATGGCTACTTCCTTTTAGGCCATCACTAAAAGCTACCAATGGCATCATGGTGGTATCACCTTCAGTAAACCAACTTTTGTGGTTGGTCAGACTATATATAGTTAACATCAATATACATATTTAGATAGTAAGGACTAAATGTTACCTTATGTCCACTGACTGATGAGGAATTCCCGGATTCCGTCGATTGACCATTTTTTTTCCTTTTGCGTCTATTCGAGCTCGTTTTCTTTCGTTTTGCAGGATTGTATTTTTTCCCACTATTAATGAGTATGCTACATACTTCTTCAATAGTACACTGTTTTTCATTGTAGTTTCGCCAATTGATATGTGCTGTTCAAAAGTTGTAGAAATCAAAGAATAGATTCAGATGAATCATCATATATGTCAAGTGGGCGATATAATTCGCAAGAGTATCAGTTTTGAGTGTTGGAATATTTGTCTCCAAGACTTTTATTCCCTGCTAAGTTTTTAGATCGTCTTCATGTTTTGCTCGTTCCGGCGCTCCAGAGGTATGGTAGTATTGAGTAGTAGACAATGATCTGACTTTATCATCACCATAATGTGCTGTGTAAGCATTTTTACGACCAGGATCCAAAAAACATGTACGGAAAAATGTACGAATTTCATCTTCATTAAAACCAGTTAAATCTAGCTTTACATAGCTTTCTGGTATCTGTTCTGGAATATTTCTAGTGAATAAGACCCTATAAGTGTAACCATCTGTATACAAGCCATTCAAGAATACCTTCCCCTTTTTCCTTGGTAGATTTTGTAGCTCTTCCAAGCTATTTTTTTTTCATTAATTAATGGTGTGAATTATTAAATGTTTTTTAATTTACCTTCTTATTTTCAATTTTCTAAAATCAAATGCAGTACAAAAACAACGTAGTGTATTGTCATATTTGGATTCATTTAGCATTCCTGGTAATCGGGTATCTGGTAAGAGAACGTTCAAGTTATTGTCATCAATCTTTATGAACTGCCACTTGAGACTTGGATTCGGTAAAAGAGAATAGAGACGAGGCTGTGGTAGTTATTCTGGCTGTCCTGGTTGTGGCGACTCTTTTGGCGACTCTTTTGGCTGATCTGGTTGTGGTGAATGTTCCGGTTGTGTTAGGTGCTGTTGCTCATAATATTCAAGAATATATCTAAGAGCGTTTAAAACGACAAAGGGTGTTTCGGTAACTTCCATTCTAGTAAGATGAACATGCGGCAATCGATTTTTAATTGACCGAATTAATATATTCAAGGTATTCTTCAAGCCTAGTGCAGCGGCAATATATTCTAGATCGATGAGGTTTTCAGGGATATTTGTTCTCTCGTGATTAAATAAAGCTTCGTCCATAATGTAACCGTATACTAGCTTCTTGATTGCTATCATTCCTAGATTCTAAGTATTATCAATAAAGATTAATATTAAGCTTATGATGTTCTATTTAGTTTCGTTACTTACTGTGTATATTATACTTATATGGTATATGAAATATCTTGCTATATAATTTTCGTAATTTTCGACATAAAAATTACTGCAGAGTTCGAATAATTCGAGTCTTTAGTTTCGATTTTCCATTTTTTATTCACTCAGAAAAATACCTAGTGAAAATATCAGCAAGATAAATAAAATCTATAGGCAATGGTAGCTGTAAATTGCCTAATACCAGTAAGATAAATAAATTTCTTTTAATTTAACACAAATAGTACATACTACCAATATAAATGTTAATAATAACAACAACAATAATAATAATAATGCTTCTTTATGTACAAGCAATATTAAATTGTTATTTTTTCTTAGTAAACATTTTTAATAAGTGAACAATATTAAACAATTTAAAGAAATAATCAAAGTTTATTATTTAAAGTGGATGTTCATTAACAAGAGAAGAAAGAGGTCAATCGTACATCTCGGTTTTGAAAATATCATATACCGTAGAAGTCAAATATGACTAGATGAAAGACTGCACTTGTAGATATTTTGTTTATCGGACCATTGCATACATGCAAACACATGTTTTTACTTTATCGTTTATATCAATACTTTAAGCCATTCAGAAAAACTCTGCTTGAAATAGCATTCACCACAAATAATACAGAAAATCAACAATCAACTAAAAGCACTTCTCAACAAGTCGCTACTCGTTCCCGTATTAATTTAAATAATAATGATATAACCTTCAAAGTGGCAAACTTCTTAGCAGCTTATCGCGCATACCTGAAGAATCCTCGTTTAATCATTTCAAAACAACTTGTATATCTCGAAAATATTATGAATACAGTAACAACAACAACACTCCATCTATTCTAAATTATCAGACTCAACATCGTTAATAAATAATATATAACAAATAATAATAATAATAAATAGAATATAATAAAAAAGAATTTTTCAAGGCTGCTTTTCAGTCTCTTTTTTTAAAAAGTCCTTCTTATTTTAGGTATATCTAAGAAAATCGTTTATATTTATTTATGTAATAACCTTGATAAAAAAAAACATATAAGCTAATGACCTCTTCTGCTTTATTCGCTTCCTTGATTTTATACTCATTCTTGTTCTAAACTTTCCGTTATGGATTGTCTCTTCTTTGTATCTTTGTCTGTGTCTAATTCATTTTTATACTCTTATATTCATTTTTTTTTTTATAGATATATCAATTTAATAAAATTTGAGACTGTGCTTATTTTTTGGATAAATAGTAACGTCTCTAGTAAAGCAGAATACTATTAATAATCTATATATATCAATTATATATTTACGTTTATATATAATAGAGCCAGTTAAATGCCTGTTTATTTATTCATTTATTTCATATATATAATAGTAATAGTAATAATAATATAAGTTATATAAAACAAACAAGAGATCCCTTTGAAAATATCGGGATTTCAGGTGGGTAACGTGATTTTGATTAGTTTTAATATTATAGAAAAAAAATGATATCAAACTGTTGGATTATTATTCAAGTCATAAAACGTGTTTAGCAAGCCTATCATTCCTTCGCGTCTATTATTAGGATCACCAATCTCTTCTTCTTCTTCTTCAAGATGCCTAGGATTCCATCTATGGCTCTGTTCATAAGACTCGCCCAAGTTACTAGGAATGATATCAGGCACACCATATTGATTCAGTCGCATGGGACTTGAAGGCTCTGAGTAATCTAAATTATTGTTGTTAGGCGAGGTAGCCATCGCATTTGGAATAAATTGGGAAGCACGTGGGAAAGCAGCAGCTGATGAAGATGGAGGTGGGTCCGAATGACGACTTGAGTATAAAGATTGATGAGTATCATCTTCTAGATCATCTATCTCCTCCTCTATTCCGATGTTATTCGTATTTGGTCTTTGGTTTTTGAATCTTGTCAATCTTGATAAATACATGGAACCAGCCATGTCAGTTGGTTCCCAATTAGGATTATTTGTCTATATATTTTGAATGCGAATAAGAACATGATATATGATATATGATATATTTCAAGTAAATGCCACTTGCCTTGAAATTGAGAAAACTCTTTTCCATTTTACCGCCTTTGCTTAAGTAATAGTCGTCATCAACAACAGCACCTGGTACACCGTATTTTACATTTCCATGTCGTTCAAAGTCGAATTGAGCAAAGCTACACACATAGCCCAAACCATCCACATGAACTGTAAACTCTCTGAAGAAATCGATAATCTGATCTGCACTGGTAGGTAATGATAAGCATAGAACAAGTGGTGCAAATACAACGCTTGTCAATTCTTGCAAAAAGATGGCTACTTTATAATCGAATAATTTGCAAAATTCACCACGAATCTTTTTATATATACATATATATAGATAATAGCTAAGTACATGTATATATATTTATGATTATATAATAATAATAATAATAATAATAATAAAACTAACAACTTACTTGGTCTGTGTGAAGTTTGTGTCTCCATTCGCTTGGTAAATAGTGTGTATGTTCCACAACCTGCCTTAAAAGTCGTTCTGGTTCAAACACTTGGTTTTCGTCTGGAATCATACCTCTTGTTACTGCAAACACAGTACCTGTAATACCCAAAAAAAACAAAACAGTACCGTTTGGTACAATTTCAAAATTCAATAGTGCTTCCGAATCAAATAATGAAAACAAGGCCAAAACACTAGCAAACGAGCCAGCAATAAAACTAACAAATCTATATAAATTCATATTTATGATGTTTATGATTTATTAAAACTGACTCTTTTTTTATTTTTTTTATTTTTATTAAATGACCCCTCTTGTTTTTTTTTCTTACCTTGCTAATAAAATAGTTTTTTCTTTTGGAAACTGATTAATATAAAGATTGGCAGGTTCATAGCTTTGACTAGTACGGTTACGGAATAAATGTGCAAGTTCATTAAACTCACGGAATTTCCACTTTGCAAAAGGAGTATAATTTCTAGAGCCAATTTCACCTGGGTTTTTGTGGTATTCCTATTAATAGCAAATAATGTTAAATGTGTTGTTTGATTAAATAGTATTAGTGTTATATTAATTGTATTAAGTAGATATATATTATAAAACAAACGTGCCTCAAAGTATCGAAAAAAGAAATATATTAATAGATAAGCAAAGATAAAGGGTGATAGCATAAAATTGAGTAAACCCATAAATATAAATCTACGCTTTAATCTATAAAATGTTTAATTATTAAATGAAAATAGTGTCATTTTACTTCTTTCTCTCTCTTTTTTTTATTTTATTACCCTGCTACTAGTAAATGCTTATTCTTTTCTTTCAAGAATCTCTTTCTAACCTGTCCTCTTTGATCAAAGATAAAACCCAATAAACAAAACGACAGGTTCCATTCAATATCTTTTGTAAACACATGTCTATCTCGTAAAAAGGGTAAAGGTATCGTGATGTTAAGCACATCTTTGTTGAACAGAGCGATTAAATAATTCTCCTTTCTCATGATCCGACTAGCAACATCATGTTCTGTCAGTCGGATAGGTGATTGCTCAGATGTGTTTGGATTGGTTTCTCGAATAGCAATAATACGGTCAAGAACAGTTTGCCATGCTACTGTTTGCATATCTTCCTGTTTATTATAAAACAATGTGTTAATTTATTATTTTATCGTTCATATATATGCTTGTACTCTATTCTATTCTATTCTATTCCACTCCACTCCATTTTACTATACTAGACTAGACTATACCATAAAAGGTAATAATAATAGTTTCAACACTATAATAACTTACATCTGGTATACTTAATAAATGAGTATAGAAATTATGCATTTCTCGTAGTGCAGGTAGATCAGTAGCAAAGCGATAAGCTTGCCAAACCCACCAAAAAGCAAAGATCAATAAAAATAAGAACTTTGTTGTTGATA
>VCJD01003404.1:17291-29161 GCA_024140245.1 Backusella tuberculispora | reverse complement strand
GGGTATCCATGAAACGGGCCTCACCAGCACGACCAGAGGAGATAATACCGGCCTTGGAAACCAAAGAGTCGGACAAGGTAGATTTACCGTGATCGACGTGAGCAATGACGGACATGTTACGAACATTGGTAACCTTGTCCATCAAACCACGGATTTCCTCAATTGTGAAGTTCTAATAATACATGTAATATAGCCGTTATTCATCTTATATCTTCATACTACAATATATTTGATAATGTAGGATCACTTACAACTATATGACATTAGAATAAGATTAGTTAATTTTAGTGGATGGATGGATGGATGTATGCGTCAATGCTAATGCTTACCCATTTTTGCTTTTTTCTTATTTTAGAAAAAGTAAATGAAAATAGCAGTTTGAATTCACGGTTTATTTTTAATGATTTTGTCACACTCAGAAACTACAAAGCCAAACCAAACCAAAAACAGAGTCACTTTTGTTTGATGCACAGCCAATGGTGTGTTTTATAATAGTAATAGTAATTGTTTAAGTAAAGTAAAGTAAAATAAAGATAATGAATCAAAAGGTTTGTGTAGTAAAATAAAATAAAAAATAGAATATATATACAAGTATATTATTATTAAAGTGGTTTAATAGGACGGCGTCCTAAACGATTGGAAAAATCTATGCCATAAAGGTAGGAAGAAAGCATGACAATGCACGCACCAATAATAAATACGCCTGAAGGCTGAAAGTTAAAGAGATAAATACTGATGACACCAGACACGATAATCGATAAACTAGTGGCAAATCCCTTGAGAATATTATCAGCATACTTAACTACAATAGCTACCAATAAACCACCCAATGCTTGATTTGCCACAACAACCCAAGTAAGCCAATCATATCCCTGAAGTAGACCTCCATCCATAATAGGCTGTATATCATACGCAACCATACCAACCAACGAAAAAAATGCACCTGATATACCTAGTTGTATGTTACGCACCCACATGGAAGTCTCTGAAGTTTTCAAGATTTTTTCAAAATAGCAGCCTGCAAAACCGGACGAAATACAACTTGTAATGACAGCGATCAAACCGATAAAAGGATTTTGAGGTGTTAAATCTTCCTTTGTTGTGGAACCAGAAGACATACTTTGAGATTGCACCAATGTAACACCAATCATTAAGAGTAGTAAAGCAACCCATTTATCACGACTTAGACTTCTTCCCAATAGTACAACACTAAACACTGCAGTGGACATAATCTTCATTTGATAGGTCACCTGAAATGTGGCTGCTTCGAGATTACTCAATGCAACATATAGTAAATTGTTTTGCAGTGCATACAATCCAGATGGAATCAACATCTTGAGTGTCTCACGAGGTTTTCCCAGAATCTCTCGTTTTACCATCTGGCTGAATCGATCCCAATTTCCTTGTTGATGGTACATTACCATTAAACACGCTATAATTTTTAATACTTCGGCCAAGAATACCGCTGTTGAAGCAATATACATGGACTGGCCGGGTTTTTGTACAATGCGTGAATATCTCATCATCAGCACCAGTGTACTATTCTGAACAACCAAAATAATAAGTGAAAGCTGTTTACGATTTAACCCAAATATGACAACATCTAACAATAGCAAGATTAAACACACATAAATACATTGGACGCCTTGCTCTAACCTTGTGTTGAAGACCTAATGGTCGATGTTGGTAAAACACTTTTACTTCCAAATGTCCGTCTGGAGTGTTGATAGACGGACATTATAACAACACAGTTGAGTACTATTAAGAAAGAAAAAACAAATTACAGACAAAAAAAGGGAGAGAACATGGCATTTTGATGCCCGATTCATATACAAACGCTGATCACGTGAGTCATACAAATAAATTGAGTTTTTAATAAAACATAAAATTAGTCCAGCCTGTACATTGGTTCTTCTGCCTGTCACTGGTTGCATCTGAGTGGCAATACAGGTACTCATGTTCAACTTTTGCCCAGACGCTCAGTTTCCTTTTATTTCTCTTGGTTTCACTGGGCTCTTTATGCTCTCTTTCACAAAACTTGAAACTCTGTGTTTCTACTCCTTCCAAGATAAGAACAAGTGCCAGGTACAACGAAAGAAGATCATTAGAGGAGCCCTAGAAGCAGCAGCAAAAACATAAGTATATATATGTGCGCGTGTTAGTACTCATATAAAACACTGTATTATAAGATGGATCTATTACAGCAATTTTTAATGCTATTCTCACACATCTAATAGTTCTATTATCATCAGTTGATTAACAAGCATTTTTTAGATACTTTATGTTTAACTTTTTTGGATCAAATAACATTATACCTGAATCGTTTTCTCTATGGAATAGAGAGTATTATTGAGCGTAATAATTAATAATTAATAATTACTCGATTATTTAATAAAAGAAGAATGACCCCTTAAAGACCATTATAACTACATCGACCTCGTATACTACAAGTAGATGAGTAGCTTCCGCTTTAATTTTTAATAAAACACGGTCAAACGCCGAGCGATGATGGGCACGAAAAGTATAACCCACCATAAAAACCTAACGGTCGCAAAAATTGTGCGTATTCACTTACGTTTATACTCTACCTAACACTATTAAAATCATTTCTTTTGACTAAAAAAATAAACCAGGTAAAAAACCATTTCGAGAATAGTTCCAACATGAACAGCAATTTCAATATCAAAGATACTAATTACATTAATAAGGAAAAGTTTTCTATGATGAAAAGAAAGTTACGTTGAATTTTAAAACAGAAGAAGCTATGCTTTTGAAAAAAAAAAAAATATTCTATGAACAAGCATGCTACTTGGTCCTATCATCAAAAATACCAATCATACATTGTTACTGACACTAATCAGGTTACTTATCTCAAGCTCGTGTACTTGATTCTATTGTTAAATTTTGCTGCGATCACGCTGGTAAAGCCAAAGTCAAAAAATGTACATTGATAAATACAAATTTGTACACAAAGCGAACTGACTCACTAAGACAACAGTAACAACACTGACGTCTCTTCTGCTTTGTTTATATCCACTGTTGTAAAGAAGAGAAAAAATAAAACCTTCCATTAAAGTTGGATATACTGTATTCTATAACAAAAAAATCATTCTCTAACGGTGAAGTTGAACTTCCTTTAATAATAAACAAAAATAATATGTCCTACGATATGTGGTAGAAATTTTCTAAAAAGTGCAAAGTACTTTGTTTTCAAAATGGTTTTGACTTCGTCACCAAATCGATTTTTTGGGACTGCTATGTTTTCATGGTGGACTAAAGTTATTCTGGTGGGTAAGTATGGAACTACAAAGGAACCTGTCATATGGAATAATTTTTCATGGATTTTCAAGTATTCCGTATTTCTGGAGTAATTTGGCAGTGTGTAACTATATGTGATACATAAAATAATTCCAAATGGCAGTGCTGATTGTAATGTAATGTCTACCCGATTTTACTTTTTTTTTTTCTTGTCAAATGGTTATCACTGCAATCCCATTGATTTCCATTATTAAATACTATGTGTTGTTATTTTCAAGCATTGAAAACGCAAGCAATATAGACCATTTTTGTTTTGCCGCAGAATGAAGCTTGACATGATTAATAATTCAGCTTTTCCAAAGTTGTTTTTGTGGACAGGAAGGAAAATTGAAATTTAGACAAAACTTTACTTTTTTTAGACTAGTTTCTTTTTTTTTTTCTAGACAGAATAGAAACATTTTTTAAAAAGACTTACTGCTATTTCTACAAATAATGTTCAAATGACTTTGGGTTTTTTGGGGCTTATTTTTACTTTTGATTCTAGTGGGTACTTTCCTGGGATGCATAAGGCGTTTAATATTACTATGTGAAAGATATCTTAGAGTAGACTTGGACTAAAGCGCTTTAAAATTTCATAAACATCGTCTGAATTTCAAGTGGAAAAAATGTACCTTCAAAGCCTGCATAATTAAACCAATGAAATTAAAGTAATTTTCAAACTGAAATGATTTAAAAAATGATTGCTTTTTTTCATTTTCATTTTTTTCTTCTTTCTTTTCTTAAACCAAATGAGCAAAAGAAAGATTGACGGTAAAGTCTTGTGTTATTTCAAGCACAAGATAAATAAATGAAAATTTTTATTGACCATTTTCAAATAGAAACTTTGAGTGACGAAGAGGACGATGACGTTCAATTAGACGATGATTTACAGTCTAAACTCTATGGTAAAATATGATTTTTAAAATAAAATGGCCCATTATTTTTAATGTAAAATAATAGTTCCAAAAAATGCCAATCTTGATATTTCTTCTTTAAATGCGATCAGTAACGAGACGATTAATGAGAGTGCAAAACATGACTTTATATCTCATATCTTTGGATCTGAAGATTATACTTATTTACCTTTAAAAACTGATCATGCCTCGCGTCCTTTATGGATCAGTCCAGAAGACGGTCATATTATATTGGAAGGTTTTTCACCAATTGCTGAACAAGCACAAGATTTCTTGGTAGCAATTAGTGAACCTGTTAGTCGGTAAATTCACCAATTGATTATTTTTATTTAAAAAAAAGAAAGAGTAATCCACAAATGCATTAATAATAATAACAATAATAACAATAACAATCTCAATAGTCCTGCTCACATTCATGAGTATAAATTAACACCTTATTCACTCTATGCCGCAGTTTCTGTTGGTTTGGAAACAGAAGATATTATTGAAGTGCTTAATCGTCTTTCTAAAGTTCCTGTTCCTGATTCCATCATTAAGTTCATTCGTCAGTGTACTTTGTCTTACGGTAAAGTCAAGTTGGTATTGAAGCATAATCGTTATTTTGTCGAATCTTCACATCCAGAAACACTTCAAATGCTCTTAAAAGATCCAGTTATTAGTCAAGGTCGTATTGTACGTGATGAAAATGATCAAGTAATTACTGCGCCACAAGGTTCAGCAGCATTACTAACCACTTCAAAACCAACCGGAAAAGATTTAACTATTCCTGGAATTCAGAAACCAAAAGAAGGAGAAGAGGAGAAAAAGAAAGAGTTGACAGAGGAAGAAATTGAAAGGAAGAAAGAGGAAGAGAAATATTTTGGTGCTGTTGTAGGAATAGACAAAGAAGATGAAGAAGACGACTTTGGCGCTGAGCAAGTACACTCCTTTGAAATTGCTGCGGAACACGTTGAAGTGAGTTAAATTTTAAATTTTAAACTTTAAATGGTCGTAGAGAGCTCATTTTTCGAACTCGTTTTTTTTTTTTCTTCTTTTATTTTCCTACTTTTTCTTCATAGAGTATTAAAAAAAGATGTAATGATATTGATTACCCTATGTTGGAAGAATATGATTTCCGTAATGATACAGTCAATGCAAATCTTGAAATCGACCTTAAACCAACAACTGCCATTCGTCCATATCAAGAAAAGAGTCTTTCCAAAATGTTTGGTAATGGTCGTGCTCGTTCTGGTATCATTGTGTTGCCTTGTGGTGCAGGAAAAACCCTGGTTGGTATTACGGCTGCCTGTACTATCAAAAAGAGTTGCCTCGTACTTTGTACTTCCTCGTATGTAAATTGAATGTTATAATACTAGTATGTATTCACTGTTTTTTAGTGTTTCTGTCATGCAGTGGAAGCAACAGTTTCTACAGTGGAGTAGCATTAAGGAGAATCAAGTAGCTGTGTTTACTTCGGATTGTAAAGAAAAAGTAAGTTTTATAAAAAAAAAAGAGAGAGAGAGATTCGTCTATTTTTGTTAATGTATGATGTATAGTTTTCAGGTGCTTCGGGTATTGTTATTTCTACGTATTCGATGGTTGCAAATAAGCGTAAGCGCTCTTATGATGCACAAAAAATGATGGAATTCCTAGAATCTAGAGAATGGGGTTTCCTTTTGTTGGATGAAGTACACGTTGTTCCTGCTAATATGTTTCGTACAGTTGTCACCACTATTGCTGCCCATGCAAAACTTGGTTTGACAGCTACACTTGTCCGTGAAGATGAAAAGATTGATGATCTCAACTTTTTAATCGGACCCAAACTGTATGAAGCTAATTGGATGGATCTTGCTAGTCGTGGTCATATTGCTAATGTTCAGGTTTGTTATGACCTCCCCCCCCCTCTTTTTTAATATCACAAATTTAATTTTAAGATGTTTTTTATCTATTTAGTGTGCAGAAGTTTGGTGTCCTATGACACCTGAATTTTATAAAGAATATCTTTATGAAAATACGCGTAAGCGTACCCTGCTTTATGTTATGAACCCCAAGAAGTTCCAAGCTTGCCAATATCTTATTAATTATCATGAAAGAAGAGGAGATAAAATTATTGTCTTCTCTGATAACGTATATGCTCTCGTGGTAAATATATCAAAATATATATATTCAATCGCAATTTGTGATATTGAATTTGATATTAAAAACAAAATAATATGCCTTTAGGAATATGCGAAAAAACTAGGAAAACCATATATTTATGGTGGCACGGGCCAACAAGAGCGTATGCGTATTTTACAAAACTTTCAATATAACCCAGCTGTAAGCACTATTTTCCTTTCAAAAGTTGGTGATACTAGTATCGATCTTCCTGAAGCTACTTGCTTAATTCAGATATCTTCACATTATGGCTCTAGACGCCAAGAAGCCCAACGTTTAGGTCGTATTTTAAGAGCTAAAAGACGTAATGATGAAGGTTTCAATGCTTTCTTTTATTCTTTGGTTTCCCGTGATACACAAGAGATGTATTACTCTACTAAACGCCAGCAATTCTTGATTGATCAAGGTTATGCCTTTAAAGTGATTACCAATCTGGAGGGTATGGACAGTGATCCCAATATTGTATTTAGAACTCATCAAGAACAAATGGATCTGTTAAAGGGTGTACTGTTAACAAATGATGTAAGCTTTGTTGTCAAGTTATAAATATTAGCATTTCTTATAATTAATTAACATGGTTGTTTCTTAGACTGATTTGAAGGACGAGGAAATAATTAACGTTGATGATGTTGGTCGTATCACAGACCGTAAAGTGGCCGCCAAGAATAAAACGGGTCTTGTTAAGCGACAAGTCACAACAACTAAAACATTGGCTGGTGGTGACAACATGGCATATCTTGAGTATAATCGTAATTCAAGTGGCCAATTTGCTGGTCGTGGTCGTGGTAGTGGAAATTCTGGAGCAGGTAGAGAACACCATGCCTTGTTTAAGAAGTTTTTGGGCAGAAAATAAAATCAAAGCATATACAAATACATATATATATATATATATTATAAATATAAATATAAATAAAATTCATGAATACAGAAAAAGGTTTTTTAAAAAGGATAAAAAGACCAAATAAAGTCAAATTATTATGTCATGGGATAATTCTAATCGCCGATTGTTTGTGATTTCTGTTTTTTTTTAATCTTTTGTTTATTTTCTTTTTTGCACACTCTTCTTTTTGTTCTTTTTTTTTGAAATTTATAATAATGACGGAAGTCCCCGCTCTTACATGGTCGGCCGTCAGTCTATCCACAACAGCATGTATAAGTGCCATTATCCTATCTATTCAGCGTACTTTATATTATGAAAAGAACAAAACACAGTTTGGAAAAGATCCATCACCAATGAAATATGATACTATTAGAGACTACACACGACCTTTTTCTGACAGTCACCGCTTGACACGCATTACTTTTGATACAGCAATTATGGTTCTATTCAGTATCCATGATCTTTACTTAGTAGCTTCTCATTTTTCATCAGATGGAGTATATAAGCTTTTTAGTGCTTCTGTCATCTTAATCTCCTGGCTTTACTGTCTAGCATTGACATTCGTATCCCGACGTTATACCTTACCAAATAGATGGGGATGGGTTCTCAATATTCATCTCTTTGTGTTTTATTCTGTTTCATTGCTCGTTTCACTTTACCGTTTATGGCGGGTTTTTCAACAACAACAGCATGGTATTATCTCACTGTCGCAAGGTCTCCCGCTTTTTCTTTCAATTTTATTTTCTGTAGACTTATTTTACACAACTGGTTCTATTGAGCAAGGACCACCTTTTTTGGATGATGAAGGAAACGAAACAGCGGATATTTCTGTCGCTTCTATTTTTAGTTTTCTATATTTTAGTTGGGGTACACCATTGATCGATAAAGTCTACAATAATCCAAACGTTAAAGACAAAGACCTACCTCGACTTCCACCTATTTATAGAAGCCACAATATATTTTACATATTTAGTAAATACCGATCAAAAAGGCTTGTATATCGTATTATAAAAGCCAATAGAAAAGCACTTTTTCTTCAAAGTGTGACAACAGCTGTTGGAGCCGGAATGTATTACGCACCGGCTTTCTTTCTAAATAGATTTTTGACTTTGATCCAAGAAATCGATGCAGGTAACAAAGATGAGTTCAATACGGTAAAGGGCATTATGATCGTTTGTGGTTTATCATTATCCTTGATGCTGCTCAGTATAGTCGTAGGACAACTTTACTATTGGAGTGAGTTTTATTTATGATGTATAAAATCGATTTGAGTGTATTTACAGTATTTCTATTATCAGGTTCATCCTCGCTTCGAGTGCGTATTAAATCCATGTTAAACATTGAAATTTATCACAAAACATTACGTAGAATGGATACTGCTGATTTATCGAGGGATACAAACTCGGATCAAGAGGAAGGCAATTCATCAATAGGTACAATTGTAAATTTAATGAGTACAGATTCACAGCGTATATCAGATTTTACCACCTCTTGGTTCACTATTATTGAGGCTCCTATTGAATTGGCCGTAGGCATTACTTTTCTTTATTCACTATTAGGCTCTTCTTGTCTATTGGGTCTATTGATGATTGTGGTAACTTTACCCTTGAATCATTACAACTCAATGTTATTTGCACGTACTCAAGAAAAATTAATGGAAGCAAGGGATAAACGTGTTTCGCTAATGAATGAAGTCTTACAAGGCATTCGACATATTAAATTTTTCGCTTGGGAAAACAGCTGGGAGGAGCGCGTACTAGAAGCAAGAGATGAAGAAATTAAGCAACTGAGAACAACCTATATTAGCGAAGTTTTGTTTAATTTATTATGGCAAGGGTAATTAATTAATTATTGATTATTATTATTTACTAAAAAAAATAAAAATAAAAAAGAGTTGATTACCGCTTTTATTGACATTGCCATTTTTAGAACACCTTTATTAGTAACCGTTGTTTCATTCTATTCATTTACAAAACTTCAAGGACAAGAATTGACGGCTTCTATTGCTTTTACAGCTATTACAGTTTTTAATGAACTTCGATCTGCGCTTAATAGTTTACCAGAAACATTTGTTGATATTTTACAAGCATTGATCAGGTAAAGTGAGAACATTGGACAAGAAAAAATATTTATGCAAATTTATAATAAAAAACAGTGTGCGACGTATCGAAAATTACCTTGATGAAGATGAAATAACTCCTCCTCCTACAAACTTGGATCCACAAGCCAAGGTAAAACTTGGTTTTGCTAACGCGACTGTATCTTGGAGCTATGTCCCAATGTTTCCTGAATATTCAGTATCCAACAATTCAAGTCTCTCATCGTTAGAATCCTGTGAAGTAACTCGGTTTGAATCCCCAGATACCTTTGTACTTCACAATTTGACAGCAGATTTTCCAAACGATAAACTTAGTATTATATGTGGCGCAACAGGTTCTGGTAAAACACTTATGCTTAAGAGCTTGCTGAGAGAGACGATTTTACTTGATGGAAAGATTTTTTGTCCCAGAGCACATGTTGTAGAAAACCTAACAAATGAATTAAACTTGGATTTTTCAATTTCTGAAGACGATTGGATATTAGACCATGCTGTTGCATATGTATCACAAACAGGTAAAAATTAAAGTTTGGACAATGGTAATTAGTTTTCTTATGAATTTTTCTTTTTAAGCTTGGTTGAGGAATGCTACTATTCGTGATAATGTTTTATTCGGGTTGCCTTTTATCTCACAACGATACCAGGACACAGTCCATGCTTGTGCTCTCGATAAAGATCTATCCTCGCTAGAAGACGGCGATTTAACACAAGTAGGAGAAAAGGGTATTGCGCTTTCAGGCGGTCAAAAGGCTAGAGTAGCTCTTGCAAGAGCAGTATATTCACGAGCAAAAAATTTGCTTATAGATGATTGTTTATCAGCTGTTGATGCTCATACTGCAAGACATCTTTATGATAAGTGTTTGACTGGCCCACTCTTGGAAGGACGCACTCGAATTTTGATTACACATCATGTTGGATTATGTATATCAGGCACAGATTATGTGATTCACATTGAGAATGGAAAAATTCATCTTATTGGATCACCTGAACAACTCGAAGCTCAGGGGAAATTAGATTTGATCATGGATGAAGTAGTTAATTATGTAGATGAAGACCAGCCTTTAGAAGAGACAATTGAAGAAGAAATCGAAGAAATAGAGCCTGAATCAACTCAATCTCAAGCGATATTGATTGACGAAACGGTTGAAAAGACACCCAAAGTTTTAATTAAGAATGAAGGTATTATTTATATGTTTTTTTTTTCTTATTGTTGTTTTTTTATATGAAATAAATTTACTGATTTCGTTTATGTGAATACCTATTACTAATGGCTGTAATAATAGGTCGAGCAGTAGGACGTGTTCGATTCAAATTCTATTGGATATATGCTAAAGTAGTTGGAAACCCATTGTATTGGATTATTGTACTTGGGTTTGTTATTGGATCAAGATCACTAGATGTTGCAGAAAGCTGGTGGATTAAGAAATGGGTACAATCTAATGAAGACGCGGCAAACTTATCTGTAAATATAACGATGGGCTTAACAAGCATTGCGCATAGAATACATTATTCATTCAAAGAAACATTAACTTCGGCCTCTTTAATTGACCCAAGTCTACCTGATACAGTATCAAATACAAAACCTTTTCAACTATTTAATTTCAAAGGACAGGATTCATTAGACATGTATTTAACGGTATATATTTTGATTACGACATCTAATATTGTGATTGGTGCTGGTCGATGGGCAAGTCTTTATTGGGGAACATTGAGAGCTAGTCGAAAGCTCTATCAAACTTTACTTCACAAAGTGATGCATGCACCTATGAGATTCTTTGATGTTACACCTCTTGGTCGAATATTAAATCGATTTTCTAAAGATTTTGAATATGTGGATTCATCTGTTCCGAATGATGTTATGTATTTCGCCATCCAATGGCTCATCATTATTTCTGCTGTCTTGACTGTCTGTGTCGTATTTCCCGTCTTTGTTGTGCCAATGATATTTGTTACATTCCTCAATATCCAGATTGGAAAGCGGTTTAGTTCGGCTTCCAGAGAATTAAGACGTATGGATTCTGTAACTAGATCTCCACTATTCACACATTTTGGAGAGACAATCGTTGGTATCGCAACAATCCGAGCATATGGTGGCACACGACAATTCTTAGAAGAAATGCTAAGAAAAGTTGATGAAAACTCACGGCCTTTCTACTTACTATGGATCGCGAACAGATGGTGTGGTACACGTTTCTCGTTTCTGGGAGCTGCTGTCAACTTTTGTACCGGTTGTTTTATCCTGTCAAGTTTGGATTATATTGATGCCTCACTAGCCGGTTTTTGTCTTAGCTTTGTCCTATCTTATACGTCACAGGTAATTTTTTTTATTTTCCTTTTATGTCATTATTACTATCGTCCCATTTTTCTTCAAAAAAGAAAGAAAGAAAAAAAACAAGAGAAGCTATAAAATTCTAATAATAATGTACTAGATGACACTGGCAATTAAAAGATTTACGCGACTTGAAATGAGCTTTAATTCAGTTGAAAGAATTGTTGAACTTATGGAAATTAAACAGGAACCGCCTGTAATCACAGACATCAGACC
>VCJD01003352.1:11395-28681 GCA_024140245.1 Backusella tuberculispora | reverse complement strand
AAAAAAAAAAAAATTATTAAAAAAGACACACGAAAACATGACGATCGTGACTTGCCTTACCGTTTATGGTAATAACTTTCAGTAATGATGTCAACTTGACATTTCATGAACTTTAGCCTCTTTCCTCTAATATAAAAAGAGAGAGAGTCAACCTTTTTTTTTTTTCTTTATTAACTTTATATTTGTACACATTTATTCAGTAAATTAACAATGGAAACTTACAGAGAAAACACAAGACCTATCACTCCTCCTTCTGACCACCATACTAAGCGTACATCTGGCAATTACACTGGTGCTGCCATTCCTAACCTTGAATACGTTGATCAAACATTGCCAACCACTGCTACTAGTTATCCTACTGATGAAAATCGCTCTTCTCCTGTTGCCAATAATAAACACTCAGAATACAAGAGTTCTGGATATCCACCTGCTCTTAAAAATGTGGATGCAATTGATCCTACCTTTTCGCCAAACCTCCGAAATACTACTAATGAAGATGGATTCCTAGGTCGAAATGCTCCTCAACATAACTTGTCTCCCAACAGTGTACCTAAATCCCAAGGAACTACATCAATGAACTCACTAGTACGTGGAGAAAATGAGAACAACTCCTCTAATCGTGTTATAAATAATCAACGACTTGGGTCTCAGCGTAATGAAACCACTCGTCGAATTGAAAGAGAAGTCTATCAAATTTTACGCTGGGAGAATCCTGTACGCTCAGGTATTGCATTGTGTGCTACTGTAAGCTCGACATTATTGACGCGTTGGTATTCTCCATTGCAAATTACTGCTGCCGGTCTTACTTTATCCACTCTTATCAACGTTATCTATGTCAATTTTATGGTTCAAGGCCAGAAGGTTATTTCAAATAAACAAACCACCTCCCACCCATATGACAATGTTATCCAAAACGAAGATAGTAACTACATCAACAGGAATTCCGTAAACCATTTTACTACTGTGTTTGTTGAAGTCGCAGAAACTGTCATCCGTGCCTTGACTCGCATTATCTTTGTTGAAGATACTATAACTAGCTTGAAATGGATGAGCATCTTCTTTTTAATTTGGAAGGTATCTGCTCACGTTGCTACTATGGACATTGTTTTGGTTTTAGGTATTTCAGCTTTTGTTTTCCCTCGTCTCTATATGTCCAATAAGGATGTCGTTGACGCCCATATTCAAAAAAGTCAACATGTGATTCAAAATGGTTTGAATAAGGCCCAAGTCTCTGCTGAAAGAGGTGTAAAAGACGCTTATGGAAAGGCCAGAGCTTATGTTGCCCAAGTTGGTACTACCGGCACTGATGCTAAAAACAGCATGAATAACACCTCTGCTACTGTCATGGACCAGTAAAATGATATATTTCTTTTGTAATTAATTTTTATGTGTAAATAAACTGCAAAAAACAAATAAAAATCATCATGACCAACAATGTTGAAACCGAAAAATAAGGTTTATGATGAATTCATACCTTTTTTATTTTTAGACTTAAAAAAAAAAATATAGTGAAATGTACTTGACTGTTTTTAGAAAAGTAGTTCAGATAATATTGACGTAGAATTCCTATTTATTAGTGCTGATGGTATTAAATAAATAAATGGCATAGAAAACCAATAGTAATGATGATGATAATATAAACGAATACATATGTAAATAGAAGTTCTATGCCTGGACTCCAAATGTTTACACACAATATCAGTGGTTGATTTATTGATTTCAACTGTATGAATAAAACCAACATACAGTTATCGGAATTTTTTAAATAAGGTTTTTTTTTCTTTTTTATTTTATTTAAAGAAATAGAAAAAAGAATTAGTACCGCCAACTACTTCAAAATTCTATTCCTGAGGTATATACATTATTTATATATATTTGTTCGCAACAACATATTTTCCTGCATTGTATTCTAAGGTGACTTTGCTGGTGCTGATATAGTGAAATAAGAACTATTGATAGATCGACCAGATTGTAGAGTACCAATGTATGGTGTCCTATTCCAAAATAGGGATAAACTGGCTTTTTCAGAGCTTCATGCACATATTACAATTAAAAACCATTTAATACATTTCACTTCTGTCTCCTTGCATAGATGTATTCTCTTTTTTTTTCTCGCTTACTTCCACTTATTACTGATATCAACTAAAGCATATTTATTACTCACATTATGTAACAACAAATATGCTTCTTCTCTTCGTGTAATAATCTTGTCCCAGATAACAATTAGATTGCGACCCTATATTATAACTTTTTTCTTTTAGGAATATAATAATAATACAATACAGTTTTCTTTTTGCATATAACCTACATAACTATTAGTCTCATATTCGGCAACTACAGTTACAAACAATTGCTTTGAATTCCAGTTAAAAAAGGAAGTAAAATCTAATATTAATTATATAAATAGGTAAATAAAAAAAATGAGGATATTTCATAATGAAAAAAAAAAAGAGTGAATACCTGCATCTAAAGTAAAAGATAAGCGAGCGAATTCACTTTTACTACAAAGATAATCTGTGCCTTCTGGTCCAAATCTACCAGTCATACTATAATAAATATGTTGATGTTATATCTCTCCGTATCAAATTATATTACAAGTAAACTCACATCCGAATGAAATCGTCGTTAACTTGTAGTTTACTATTATTAGTTGAATAACCACAATATGTCAAGAGGTAAAAAGTAACAATTAGCACTAGAACAAATCTGACGATAGACATTATGACTGTTTCCATTGACTTTATAGTATATAGAAACTGCTTATTTTAGTGCTATTTAATAAACAGTATCGTACATTGACATAAATACACAAGCATTACATTACCGTCCAGTAAATTTTTTTTATGCATAGTATGTCAAATTTTTCTCAGGCAAAAGCAGAACTAGAAAAAAAAAGGAAATCAAGAAAAGCAAAGAAAAGCAAAGAAAAAACTCCCGTAGCTTTATAATAACTCGGGAATATATATATATATATTATATAAATCAAATCATAAATTTCAAAGGAATCTTTTTTGTAATAAGACCTTCTCCAATGATTTTATTGTGATCTTATGAAAAATCATATTACTTAATTACAACATTATAATTGCGGGAGTTTAATATCAAAATATACACGGAAAAAAGTATAGCAAAAACGCCTTTTTAGTGTACAATAAAAATTATTATTTAGATATGACTACTTGTTTTATAATTGACAGCGTAATCTATATTAGAACTATATTAGATAAGCAAATTGTCGATTAATATGTGTACGTATAGGTTTATTACAAGCATGCAAAAGTATTAGAAATATAGAAATCTTTT
Organism: Backusella tuberculispora; assembly: GCA_024140245.1. NCBI lineage: Eukaryota > Fungi > Mucoromycota > Mucoromycetes > Mucorales > Backusellaceae > Backusella > Backusella tuberculispora. The sequence continues at coordinate 25,378 of VCJD01003352.1, read as the reverse complement.
GTTTAAATAACATTTAAAAAACCACTTGAAAAGTAACCTATTTTTTATTTATTTATTCTGTACAGTACTATAAAAAATCACAAGTTTTATGAGAGTGGATATAATAATTTAGGAAGAAGAATTACAATTACTATCATCAGAATAATAATAACAAAATGAACGAAATTGATAAAATCTAACGAAATTTTCAAAAATAACGAAACCAAAGTTCTATGGAATAAGGCAGAATTTTAATTTTTGAGTTTTCCTTCAATATCCTATATACTGGAATCAGATACAGTTTCATAGCAGAAAGAAAGAGAAAAATAAAAATGGAAGCGATATCACAATAAGATATTTTCAAACGAAAAATATATTATGAGAGATTATTGCCAAACAGTTGGTTATAGATTTTATCAGCGTTAATATTCAGGAACAAGTAAATAAGTTTGTGATAAGACATCAATCAGGTAATTTCTTTGTTTATTAAGAGGTTCTTGTAAACTAAAAGTCCATAAATTAATAAAAAGTATTTGAAATTTACTAGTACAGAAAATCCTATTCTAATTTATCAATCATAATTTATTTGTGAAAATGAATTACTCAGAGAAAAAATAAAACATGTAATATGAAATTAGTTCTATAGAACGAATAAAAATAGCAATACATACCACCAAGACTGATATTTAAGAAATAGACCCTGTGTCAAAAGGTAGGTAAAGATAGGGGTCACTTTGTATTCTCCGCGCGCTTTTTGTAAGAATATTTTCCTAAAAAACTTGTGGAGATATTTGTTTGTTTGTTGGCTAATCTTAAATTTCATTTCTTTTCATTTCAATTAATAAACCTACAGGAGGCAAAAGTAGAGTGAGAATATTTTGGATGATATATCATGGGTTACTTTAACAAGTCGAAGAAAAACACAAAGCCTCTCGCTGTCGTTGGTGGTTACAAGCTTCAACGTACACTTGGAAAAGGTGGTACAGGAAAAGTAAAGCTTGCAATAAATCAGAAAACAGGCGAGAAAGTAGGTTAAGAATACATCAAATGTTTATATCAATAAAAACAAACAAACAAAAACTGAATTAAGCAATGATTATCATATTAAATAGATTGCAGTCAAAATTGTAAATCGAGCAGGTTTTAATTTCGATATCAAGACTGAAGATGGGGCACCATACACAAAAGAACAACTTGATTTAATAAAAGAAAAAGAGAAGCTAAGAGAAGTCAGAACTATCCGAGAAGTATATATTATGAAAATGTTATCACATCCGAATATTGTACGGTTGAGAGGCTTGACAACCATCGACTCGTATTTTTATATATTTATGGAATATGTCAATGGTGGACAGCTATTTCATTTCATAATCAAGAGAAAAAAACTATCAGAAAAGTACGCATGTCATTTTTCAAGACAGATTGTAAGCGCATTAGATTATATGCATCGAAATTCAATTGTTCATCGAGATTTGAAGATCGAGAATATCTTAATTGACAAGAAGGGCGAGAATATAAAGATTATTGATTTTGGATTATCCAACCTGTTTTATCCCGAACGGCGATTGACAACCTATTGTGGATCACTCTATTTTTCTGCACCCGAATTATTACTTTCTATGCCATACAAAGGACCGGAAGTGGATATATGGAGCCTTGGGGTAGTTATTTATATGATGGTGACTGGATCGGTACCGTTTGATGATGAATCACTGATTAGTTTACATGGAAAGATTATACGGGGCCAGGTTAATTATCCTTCCTTTCTTAGCCTCGATTGTCAGGATCTACTATCGCGCATCTTTGTTGTTGACCCCACTCAAAGAATTATACTCGCAGATATCATTAAGCATCCATGGATGAACAACAGTAACGGTTTTAAAAAATCAATTGAAAATCATCTCCCTCTTCGCTTACCATTGTCTTTACCTCTATCACCCGATATAATTGAAAAAATTTCGCAGAACTTTAACATGGGATCACTGTCCGTCGACGATATTAAAGTGAAACTGGAGAAACTAATACTTTCATCAACATATCAAATTGCCGCAGATCACGTTTCGAAAATGCAACATGTACAAGTGACAAACAATCCTATGTTCTATATGAATAAATGGGGCCCCTACACTGATCCTCAGGTAGTTCCTGAGGCCTATCACCCGTTTATATCACTATATTATCTTACAAGGGAGAATATAGTAGAATCAAATACAAGATCGAATTCGAAAATAACAAATGATAATACTAAATCAATTCTTTCAGCCAAGGCCAAAGCAAGCTTAGGAAAAACCATGAACACAACTGTAACAAAAATAACAGCTTCCCCGCTCTCTAACAGAAGCGAACTTTCAACTTATTTATATGATGATAACGCATCATGTTCATTAACAATAGTAGATACACCTTTGAACACACCAGTTTTATCAGATTTTGAATTGGATTTGGTGAGCGAGACCGACCCTTCGAAATCAAACTTACACTTTCTTGCTGGGAAATTTGCCTCTCTTATGGCTAGTAATTTCAAGTAACGAATAATATCAATAATTTATGTATAATACTATATAAAAAATCAAAAAAGATCCCTCTATATTTATAAGACTCTCAAATCATACAATTAGTATTAGCTATATTAAGCGATTGTCTATATATTTATTTTATTTTTTTTACAACGAGTACCACAATTTTATTTTGTATTATATATTTTAAATAAAAAAATGCAAAAAGATGATGAAGATTACAAAAACGAAAGAGAGAGGGTGAGAGAGCGGAAAAAGTAGGTGAAAGAGAGTGAGTGGGTGATCAAGTGAAAAAGAGAGAGTTCTAAGCTTCTTTTTTTAAACAAGCAATACAGCATTGATACAACCATCATTTTCAGGATTGTTTGTAACTTGTGCGTATTTACCCCAAACAACCTTACCACCTGTTGTGACTAAACCAAGCTCGGATACATTAACTTCAAGTACGGTACCTTTTGTAATGACACCAAGCTGGGTATAGAGTGGAGATTGTGGGTTCTTCTTGACGCCAATGATAGGTAAGCAGAAGGTAGCCTTTAATTCAGGATGAGTAACATGTGCCTTTTTATAACGAAGACCCATTGGTCTAACAAAGCGTTCGTATTTTGGTGGTTTACGAGTGAATCCTTCTCCAACAAATGTTGCCTTTGTGACCAAACGCTTCCATTGCTTTGTCTTGTGTTTACCGGTTTTAACAACCTTGAACATTTCATCTTCGGCCATACCACGTACGGTAGGTAAAGGTACAGACCATTTACCGGCCTTTTCCTTACGCTTTTGCTTAACCATGTTACTCAAGATCTTTGCACGATCTTCACCCTCACGATCCAAAAGATAAGTGGGGACTGCTCCTTCAGGAATGGCGTCTGCTGATTTCTGCTTGGCATTCTTTTCTTCATGCTGCTTGATCGTCTTTTTCATTTGAATCTTCTCGGCATGACGTTTCTTGTTAAGTAACTTGGCCTTTAGACCATGTACCTTTTGTGCATATTGCGATGCCTTGTGAGCTTGACGAGCTTCTCTCTTGCGTCTAGAAAGCAATTAATAAGCTTAATTGTTTTTTTTTAAAAAAAACCCAGTATATATTTCGATCTACTTACTTGCGCTCTTCGTAATCGAGACGACGACCGTGGCGCTTAATGTGCTGTTCAATATGCTCGTTTTGTGGCTATGAGCAGAAATATTAGTTAGTATGTATGAATATATACTAATTATATGAGTAAACCTTACCATAGCGTTGTTGTAGTGAAAAGAAGAGAAAGAAAAAAAAATAAATGGTAAATTCCTTTTTCGTAAATATTTTAGCAGTCTCAATTGACCAATGAAAAGTTGGAAAAATGTAAACTCAACTAACCTGTTAGACGGTCTGAAAAGAACATATGTAAAAAGAGAGCAATCATAAATGATAGAGTGTCATATTATTACATTGGCGTATTGAATATATTACTAAATATTAGATTCACTCATATTTGTAGTAAAAAAAGGTGTGCTAGTAACGAAAATATTAATGACCAGCTCCTCTAAATTAATATAGAAAACATAGTTCTACAATAAAATACATTTTAATTTTTAAGGACCTTTTTACGCATAATTTTTGTATGCATTATTATTAAAATAATAGATAGATATCTATTCACAATCATCATATAGTTATGTAAACAATCGTAAATATATTGGAGGTTCAATTATACAAAATACGAAATAATTCCCTTTGCTATCTTTATTTTTTATAAAGTCAAACAAAACCACTTTCCTAAGCCACCTGTCATTACCCCGCATTGTAAAAGAACGATCTATCTGGTTAATATGGATTTCCCAAAACAAGGCATGTTTAGAGTTTCAGGGTTCGGTCTATATTTAAACTGCTAACAATTATTGTTAAACAAGTCAACCTTGCACTACACCTTTCAAACTGAAATCTCTCGGTTTGGTATACCAAATGTATTTAGTAAGAACATGAAAATCTTACCAACAATGTCTAATTCATAGCTTTTGAGCCAGCTCTTATTTTTCTAAATTCTTCCAAAAGTACACAGATAAACCATTTATAATTATAACTATTTATAATTGTAATACACCAATTGTATCCCAACGCAATAGAATCATTATCTTTCTTTAGATAACCGATACTCAACACACCACTATCATGCATACATTTCAATACAAAATAAAACCGTGTGTTATTTTTTAATTAATTGCAAAGCTTTTAAAACTATTTTTTATTTATAATCTGTACAGAAAAGGTATGTTATTTTTTAAGACTTTCTTTGAGAAAAAAATTAGATACCACGACCACCAGTAACTTCAAGAGTGTGACCAGTAACGTAGCTGGTCAAGGGAGTACAGAGGGACAAGACAGAGCCAGCAACCTCATCGGCGTTACCAGCACGACCCAAGGGGATATCAGCATAGGGGTTGGCTCTGGCACCAGTGGCGTTACCAGTTGGAATACCCAACGCTATTTTCTTACCATCAACTTCAATAGAAGCACCAGATTCCTTAGCACGAGTAAGACGGGTATCTACCCAACCAAAGGCAACGGTATTACAACGGACACCGAAACCTCCCCATTCCTTAGCAATAGTCTTGGTCAAACCGACGACACCAGCCTTAGCAGTGGCATAGTTGGCCTGGCCGACGTTACCGTGGAGACCAGAGGTGGAAGAGATGTTAACAATAGACTTGTTCTCACCATCCTTCTTACGAAGGTACTTGGCAGCGGCACGGATGATCTTGAAGGGGGCGGTGTTGTGAACAGCCAACATGACATCCCATTGCTTGTCAGTGATCTTGTGAATCATACCATCATAGGTGAAACCAGCATTGTTGACGATGTGGTTGATCTTACCAAAGGCCTTGACGGTACCTTCGATTAAACGCTCAGGGAAAGCAGCGTCAAGGATATCACCAGGAATGGCAATGGCCTTCAAACCAGCAGCGTTGATGTCAGCAGCAACTTGATTGGCCTTGTCTATATTATTATAATTGCATTAATATATATTATTTCCCCTTTATTATTATTACAAACTCCATCACTTTCCACAAATACACTTATATATATCGTTTGATGTACTAAGTACTTACCAGCATCAATATCAGTGACAACAACCAAAGCACCTTCACGAGCAAAAAGTTCAGCACAACTCTTACCGATACCCTGGCTATTAAAGAAATAAGGTTTTAATTGTTTGTGTCTTCTTATTTGTCATTTTATTATGTGACGTACCCAGAACCAGTGATGATGGCAACTTCACCAGCCAACATACCATTAGGGTAGTTACCGGACAAATGACCCTTAATTGTGTTCAAACGATCAGTAGCAGACATGTCAATGTATAATTAAAGAATTAAAAATGCGGGGAAAATAAGAAAAGTAAAAAAAAAAGGAAAAAAGATTATAGTTTTTATATTGACTACTCCTATATTTCATAATTGTCAGCAGAAATGATGCTGATAAAACACCGACAAGAAACAGTCCTGGTAAATAACTTCGTGTGAAAAATGGTTTGTAAAAAAGATTATATATATATACAAATGGTCCGGCGTCTACCCAGTTGTCCGGACGATTCCAACCAAAACTGTATTTATATAATAATCATGCATTTTGTTACTAATTACTTTTGTATAAACTTCGACTGTATTAATATTGAATTATAGCGTTTTTTTTTTATCATGAGAAGAATGTATAAGATGGTAGTATGGCAAACATAAATAGTTTTTACGGATATTATCTATGCTAATAGAAGTATCCAAAGGTTGCTTCATCTCACATGAAAGTGTATTTAGTAAGCACTTTTACAAAATACATCTTTGACCCCTTGATATCATATTATTTCATATTCCGAACATTTGTGGCACAACGCTTGAAGCTTTGAATATATCGATTTCTATATTTCTATTTAGGAATATAAAAGAGCATCCTCTTTCCTTTCTTATTTTTACTTGTCAAAATACTTTAGAAAATGCATTATATAAATAAATGAGCAAATAGAGATTGTTTCTAGTTTGATCGGTCACACGATTTCACGCCAATACACGTATATATCCTCTCTTAGTGTATATGATATATATTTATAGTTTATAAGCCCAGATACAACTTTCTTTATAAAGAAAATATAGTAATAACAGCCTTTGGATAAAAGTTTAAAATATGTGAGCTTAAATTATATAAACGTATATATATTCACCTGGGAAATAACTACCTGTTATATGATTCATTATCAGCCGTTTTTATCAATAGTTTATATTCGCATATTCAAGTGTAACAAATTGTGTTTTAAAATGCTAGGTTATAAACCAACAAATGATAATAATAATAGTTATCATTTAATTTAATATCGCCTTTTCATTATAACTGGAAATAGCAAAAAGCTCAATGATGGTGCTTAACACTTAAAAATGTAGGTATATCAGTACTCGTAAACCAGGCTATATTAATAAAGGATATGACATTTGCAGCATCTGAAACACTCTGATCAAAAATAGAGATAATCTCGTATTTGTTGTTGTAGAACAAAGAATGTTGTTGCTAAAAATCAAAGCTCAGCCCAGTTAGTAAACATATGTACATGTTCAATCGGCATTGGTGGTGATGAAAGAAATACAAAATCTATATATAAGTAGATGCTGATGAGCATAACAGTAATTCGCTTATAAAAGTAAACAGTTTTTATTTTAGAAAGTAAACAAAAGGTACATCTATATAAGCCTTTACTTATATACATGTAAACATTGAGAAAACACTTACCATCATTAATGTCTCTTACTGTTCTTCTTCTCTTCTTCTCTCCAATAACAGATGATTATATTTTAGGAAGTCGATGACAAATTCATCGGCCAATCAGCGACGCTACTCCTGGTAAAACAAGTCACTGATTAATAGATTGGTGGTTTTGGATTATATAGTCTTTTTTAAAAAAACTATTAAAAGAAAAATGGCGCTCCTTCTTTTACTAGAAAGCTATTCTTAAATTAAGTTGGATACAAAATGGAGGCACGTACAGCCACTTTAGATAGAAAGACAAATGAAACCGACATCAAGGTGTCAATTAACCTCGATGACAAAATGGATCAGAAAATCAACATTGACACCGGCATTGGCTTCCTTGATCATGTAAACATGTACTTCAATATTACTGGCAAAATACAAGTATATTAAAATAATTGAATATATAATAATAGATGTATCATGCTCTTGCTAAACATGGAGGTTGGTCATTAACCTTAACATGTAAAGGCGATCTTCATATCGATGATCATCACACCGCTGAAGATACAGGTATTGCTCTTGGTATGGCTTTTAAACAAGCATTAGGTACACCAAGAGGTATCAAACGTTTTGGATCTGCTTTCTGCCCCCTTGATGAGGTAGCTGTTTATTAAAGAATTAAAAATAAACGAAAGCTTCATTTTTTTAATAATAATTTTTTATTACTAAAATAAGGCACTTTCAAGAAGCGTAGTTGACATTTCAGGTAGACCCTTTGCGGATATTAACCTTGACTTAAAGCGTGAAATGATTGGACAACTATCAACCGAGATGATTCCCCATGTCCTCGAATCATTTGCTTTTGCTGCCGGTATTACTCTTCATGTCGATGTCCTCAAGGGTAAAAATGATCATCACAAGTAAGTATTTGTTAAACTATAAAAAAACAGATAACTAAAAAAACGCTCTACTACTTCAGGGCTGAATCTGCATTTAAATCTTTGGCTGTGGCTATCAAAGATGCCGTCTCCCGAACCGGCACTAACGATGTGCCATCCACCAAGGGTGTTTTATAGACTAAAACAAAATAAAATAAACTTTTTCTTTTTTTTTTTTTTTACCTAAAATGGGTTTCCCTGACTGGGAATGTGTTTATTTAATACCCGCCTTGGCTTTTTTTGAACTTCTATAAATCTTCTCCTAACTTTCATCCATATTTGGTAATATACTGATTTTGTAATGTGGCGTTTAACCTTTCACTTAGCTATGTATTCAATTTTTAAAAAACTATGGACATTACAAAAGCTACCCACTTTACAAAAATATATGTTTTTTCTTTTAAACGCATTTTAATATAATAAAGTCACTTTTGAATAATATTTAAGTAGCTTTGTTATATAGCTATGATATTTAGCTATATTTTCATGGTTTTTCTCTGTACTTTATCCTAACTTATAACTCATTTACATTACCACTTAGTGTATTATATCTTTATTATAATAGCATATTCATGCCTAACATGGATATATGTATATAATTTATGCTATCTTATAGTACATATACACTACCATTTAGCATAATATACTCTTTTCTACCTTTTATAACTAACAAGCCACAGTCTTAAAAACTAAATTAACAAAATAATACCACTATATCGGTATAATGGTTGCATTTAACATGATTGTGCCCTTTTTATTTAATAGAAATTACTTTTATGGGAATTTTACAGTGGTTCTAGCTACCATGAAAGTTTATTTTATTAGAAAAAAAGTGTAAATTTACATGATCATGTTAAATACAATTATTCTACAGGCATAGCGATTAGACTTCAAGATAGACGATAAATGTTTTGAAATAAGAGTCATACCATTATACTCAGAATAAAAAAAAAAATACCCAACTTTTAATTAGTAGATAAAATATACTTTTTATCAAAAAAAATGCTTAAAAATGGGTTTTAAGTGTTTGAGAACGAAAGACCATAAAATAAAGTTTTGTGAAAAAGTACCTTTTTGAAAATCAGCCAGTGGAGGCTTTGATCAAAGCTGTTACATCATCTATAGCCTATTACCAAATATGGATGAAAGTTAGGAGGAAATATAAAGGTCCCTTTTTTTTTTCTATTTCTGTGTTTTCTTTTCTTCATATTCTTTTTCTTTTCTTTTTCTTTTTTCTTTTTTCTTTTCAATTTTTATATTTATCTTATTTATTTTTTTTGTCTTTTTTTTTGTCTTTTAATATGACAACGGATTTACCGCCAGAGTTAAAAAAGAGAGCTTCAAGTCCTACATTATCTACTATTCCCAGAAAAAAACAAATATCGTGGCGACAACGCGCTTTAGATAATGAAGTTGGTAAAGTACACTATTAGTTAAGATCATGAAGAACAAGAAGAATAAGAGAAGAAGGAGTGGGAGGAAGAAGGGATAGAGAGAGTGAGAAAGTAAAAGGGATTTAAGAAAAGGAAGGGAAGGGAGGGAAGGGAGAAAGGGAAAAGAAGAGTAAGAATATCAATAATAACACTTGTAATATATAGAAATAACGGGTGGCCTATGCTTTTTAGCTGTAGCTGGCTATTATTTAGGAGAACCAGTAGCCAAAAAGTGTTTAACAGTCTCTTATCAACAAAGTGAAGATGGTTATGGAAAAGGATTCGATGACTATTATTTTGTAATCTTTTGGACGGTTGCATTTACCTTTTTACGTGCTGCTATCATGAAGTTCCTTTTCCACCCTATTGCCAAGATGGCGGGAATCCAATCATTTGGTAAAAGACAAAGATTTGCTGAGCAAGGTTGGATGTTTTCTTATTATTCTATATTTTGGATATTTGGAATGGTAAGTTATTTTTTTTCAACCCCATAAGATAATAACAAAAAAAAGAAAAGAAAAAAAATAGAAAAAAAAAGGGGGAATAAACTATAATAGTATTGTTAATCAAGGAGTTTATTTTTAATCTTAATTACCATCTTAGTATATTATGTATAACAGCCCCCATTGGTTTAACACATCACAATATTGGATCGATTATCCCCATACTCTTATTTCACGACAAATGAAGGTTTATTATTTGATGGAACTCGCTTTTTGGTTCCATCAAGTCTATTTAATTCATATTGAAAAACGTAGAAAGGATCATGTTGCTATGCTCTCACATCATATTATTACCATCATTTTGTTGGTGTCAAGTTATTATTCAAATTTCACCCGTATTGGTAACGCTGTTCTTTGCTGCATGGATGTTGCTGATATTTTCCTTTCTGTAAGTATATTGTTGTGTGACTGATCAGGGCAACAAAGTCCGTGGATCAAGAAAAAAAAAACCAAAAAAAAAAACTTTTTGTTAACACCGCTGTTTCTTATTTTCTATTCTTCTATATTTCCATTGTATTACATGATCTCCGACCATATACTTATTAGCTTGCAAAGGTATTGAAGTATTTAGGCATGACAACAGCATGTGATGTTTGCTTTGGTTTATTCGCTGTCTCTTGGCCTGTAACTAGACATGTTTTTTTCACTATCATTATTTGGGCTACTGCAGGTAAAGTATAGACTGCATTAAAAAAAAAGGAAAAGGGAAGGAAAAGGAGGGAAAAAAAAAGACAGATCAAGTTTGTTATAATATTTTTATGATACGATATAATACGACATACTAACCATGTACATTATTATTATTTTAGTTGAACCTACAACATATCTTGATATGAAATGGGAACCTGAGAAAGGAAAATACTTCACACCTCTTACCCAAAAAATGTACCTATTCTTATTTATTCTTCTTAATTCACTTATGTTTTATTGGTTCGCCATGATCATCAGAGTCATCTTCAGAGTTTTACAGGGTAAAAATGCTGAGGATTCTCGTAGTGATGATGAAGATGAAGAAGTAGAGTAAGTTGTTTTTATTATTATTCTATTAGTTTAGTACACACAATACTAACGAGTCTATTGTTGTATTTTAGAGTTAAAGAAGATCAAACAATCGATGATAAACCTGCAAATGGAAAACATTCTTAATTCACGCGACCTTTTTTTTTTCTGAGTAACTTTACTCTCTGTATTTATTTTTATTTTATTTTTCCCATTCCTTAAAAGATAGCTTATTTTTCTTTTTCATGTAAAAGTCATTTACGATATAACCCTCCCCTCCCCTCTTTCTCTTTTCTTCCTCTCCCCTCGCCCTCTTTTTTCCCGCTTTTCATACACTTTCAATTATCTTTTTTTTTTGTTTCCCTTTTTTCTCAAATAATAAATCATTTATTTTTATTTTTAAACAAATGAAAATATGGAATGATGACAGGTGCTAAAAGAAGAGCGGATGTACAAAATTTAATTAGCCTTACCACCATTTCTTAAATTGGAAGGTCCATTGGTTTTGGTTTTCGATTTGGAAAATCAGAGTTATAAAGAGAGTCTTTATTTCTGGTACAACGTGACGGAACACCTTTTTATTGGACCGTTTTAGTCTCTTTATACATGACTTCATCGTTTATCTTCATTACCTATTTATTTATTTTAATGTAGTTAAAAAAATATTTCGATTATCAAAACAGATTTTTGCTTAAGGGGTATGACCGAATTCAAAACCTCCAATTTTGGAAATGATCGACTGACACATATAAAAACATAACATGCAAGTTAAAATAATGATAAAAAGAAAAGGAAAACACAAAGGTATTTACTGATCCCGTACTACTCGAAATATGTATTGGGTTAAAGTGCTACAAGTATATATTATTATATTACATGGACATTAAACTCAAAAAGCTGGTATACCCTCGATCTTTTTGTTTATAGTAATAAATGGCCTTTATATATATTTAAATATTTAGAACTTTCTGTCTGCAGCACCGACTTAAAAAATAAAATGATATAACATTATTAATAAGCTAATTAAAGAGTAATAATTACTTGATAATTAGAAATTCGAACAAGTTATAAGTCGAAATCTATATATAAAGTCTTTTATGACAGTAATTGATATGTAAATTGGTTAATTAATAATATATATTTACATCAACTATTAAAAAAGTATCTAAACACGTCTATCTTTTTACTTATCGGACACGTACGCAGTTTAGGTGATACGATGATGCTTATGTGTGTGTGTATGTGTGTGTGTGTGTATGGTTTATAAATTTAACACCAGTTAAAATAAAGGAAAGTTTTGTTCATTTCTTATTCCTATTTTACAACATATATATTTTTTCCCACCTTTCTTTATTAAATCAAGCTCTGCTATTAATGAGTATATATTACACATAAACAATAGGATATTAGCTCTCTTTTTTTTTGTTGTTGTTGCTGTTGCTGTTGTTGTTCGAAATAGAAGAATCATTTTTGCTCCAGAAACAAACAAAAAAAAAGGCACATTCTGTTAACACTCCGATCTTGCAAGAAAAAAAATTAAAGTTATGGGTTTCAATACCATACAAATGATCTTAAAATTTAGAACCGAGATCAAGTAAAAGTAAAAGACCTTATTCTGGCTTTGCATATATAGTAGGACTTTCCCTTTTATGGAAATGTTAGACTTCAGCCAAGCAAAAGTAACATTTATTTAGTGTTGCCACGATTAACTGCCAAGGTTTATAAAAGAAGATAAGACACGATCATACTTATCTTTATATTTAGAGTTTCTGAAGAAAGCAGTATATTGATTGATTCACTCATTATTATCATATATAGAAAAGTAAGAAATTAAGTAAGAAATTGTACTTTTTTTTCTCAGTGCACATATTTATTTGATTTAGTATCATTATGCCAAAGTAACACACAAATACTTACATATTCCCTAAATTTTGTTTGTTTATATAATGTAGGGTCTCTGATAACACTTTGTTTATCAAAAAAAGGGAGGAGCATGATTAAAAAGGCATGTGGTAAACCGCATATAGTCACACGATGTCAATGCTGCATCTGTCTTTCTCTCTCGGAACAGTTTACAGATTCAAAATACTTTTTTTTTTGGAAGAATAAAATACTCTGGTTTTTCTTCAGGTCAATATTTAACACATTTTACATAGATGTGCCAATTAATAAATGTCCCATCTAAGAAATTATGGATTACCATTATTTGTTAAAAAATATCGAATAGTAAAGAAGAGTGAGTGAGTAGTGTATCAAACTGAGAAACAATGGTATGACGCATAGTACATAACCTATAGCTATAGTAGCATATACTTTGTTTTTAGTCTGAAAATAGGCTGTTGAGCTTTATGACTAGTGTTATTATTTTAACAGATAGTCCTAAAATAAATCACCGCTTTCACTTAATGTTAGTATATAATGTACACCAGGATGTAAAATTAATATAAATTGGTTCCGATTATATATAGCTCTTGCCAAGTTTCATCAGGAAGGAGGACAACGACGTATACATGGAGTTTTTCTGATATTACACTCTATTTTTCAACACAAGACAGATCATATACCATTCTTTAAACTTTACAGAATCAAAGGTTGTTTTCTTGAGAGACAAAGAATAAAAGTATTGAAATAAACTTATCATCTATATTAAGCATTTATTAAAAGATTATTCGCATCTATATCATAAATGGACTTATTGAGTCTCTAAGAAATTTGCATTGCTACAAGAAATCTACATTACCAAGTCTATAACTGATTTCTCGGATATATTTAGTGAAATATTAAAGGCTAAGCAATTTTGCTAAGCAAAATCGACTTGTATGATATTCCTAGCTCAGATATTCGACATTAAAACTTAGACGGTATAAGTAACAAAGGTGGATTAAGAATAAAAAACTTGTTAAGTGT
>VCJD01003347.1:63846-77238 GCA_024140245.1 Backusella tuberculispora | reverse complement strand
TTTTTTTTTTTTTTAAAAAAAGAGACCTTTTTTATAGAATTTACCAGATCTTGTTATATGATACTCTTGCTGGTGATATTTATGATGCTAGTATAGCGGGATTATATAATTCTATTTCTTTTTATCAAAAAGGAATTAGTGTAAGTATTGTAAAAAAAAATTTTAAAAAAAAAAATAAACAAAAAATAAAAACGATCCTATTACATGTACTGATGTATGATATATAGCTCAGTTTTAGCGGATATAGCGATAAGCTTCCTCTACTCATGGAAAAGGTTGTTAGAATAATAAAGAACTTTGAAGTGAATGAAGATAGATTCAAAGTTATTAAAAGCGATATTACTCGAAATTTCAATAACTTCTTTTTGGAATCACCTTCATATCATACAGATTACTACTTAGACCTTGCACTTTTTCAGAGAGAATGGAGTATAGAAGATTTATCTAAAGAAATTAAAGATATAGAGGCAGCAGAAGTTCAAGTCTTTTACCCAACGTTACTACGTGGTCTTCATATTGAGGCACTTTTGCTTGGAAATATTGATAAAGATCATTCGATTTCATTGATAGAAAAGGTAGAATCTATTCTATCTCCTATTCCACTGATGCCAAGTCAATTTATTGGAGACAGAGGAACCAAGCTTCCTGTTGGAAAACACTATGTATATCAGCGGGCAGTGCAAAACCCAGACGAAATAAACTCGGCTATTGTTTACTATATTCCCATAGGATACAATTCAAACAATTATCTTCGTGCGACAACACACCTTTTCGAACGAATTTGTTCAGAGCCATGTTTCAACCAACTTCGAACCCGTGAGCAACTCGGCTATAGTGTTTCTAGTTTTTGTACCAGCCGGAAAGGAAACCTTGGGTTTGAAATCAAGATAACCAGTAAACACGAGCCAGTTTATTTAGAAAATAGAATACTCGAGTACCTTAAATCACTAAGAGTCACTATCGAGGAAATGGACGATTCCGAATATCAGTCTCATGTCAATTCGGTGATTGCAGATAAATCAGAAAAGCACCAGACTTTAAATGAAGAGTTCAACGATTATTGGGCTTCAATTAGCGGAGAATACTATGAATTTGATTATGCAGAAAGCGACATAAAACATCTAAAGCTGATCACAAAGAACAAACTTTTGGAATTTTACGACGAATTCATCTCACCATCTTCATCAACCACATCCAGTCTTTCCGTTCACCTAAAATCTCAGGTAGTGGCGACCGATTATCAAAGTGATTCTAAAATAACAACAGGATTTATCTATCCAGTGCTGATACATACGAAGGTTTGTGATAAAGCTACAGTGAAAGAAAGTGACTTGAAGGATGAGATAGAGGAATATGAAAAAGAACAAGGTGCTATAACGGAATCCGAAATACGTGATTTCTTGAAAAGCTGTCAAGAAAAAGAGCTAATAAAGTCCATCAGTGATCAACAGTTCGACGACATCATTGATAAGCTAAAAAAGGGATTTAGCAGTTTATCTGATTATGATCATACAAAACTTCCAGATGATTATATTTTTATTGATAACATTATAAAATTCAAAAAGCAAATGCCAGTGTCAGCTGCGTCAACACCTCTTTATACTTTCCAGTACCCTTAAAACCCAGTCTTTAATGTTAATAAATATAAAACAGTTTGTATTCATGCTTGATAATAAAATGAAAATATAAAAAATGCGTTTTCTTTTAAATGAGAACCAACATTAGTTGATAAAATTTGAAATTAGAATACTCTGATATATCTGCGTAATTCTATTGTTCATCCTCAAAGCTTTGTACCACCATAAAATAATGACAATCTAAACTTCAAGAATCGTCGAAATTTTTTTTTTCTGATGATTATTGTATATAAAGATGCATTTGACTAATATACATTTATGTGTTAAAACTGGAATCACCGTTATTTCTAGGATGGTGTATTTGAATTGTATAGATTTGACAGGAGTTAATTATATGTGCTTTCAATATTGGATTTGTCTTGAAATACTTGCTAAAAAGGTGGGGAAAAAGAACAAAATCAGCACAAATGGCTTTTTAACCATTTAAGTACATATCTGATTGACTAAGGACATAAAAAGGAGAGGTGAACTGTTCATCTTAAACCTCATGGGGTTATTGCACATGATACAAAAAGATGATTAAGTTGAAATCACCTGTCTATAGAAACTATATTATTTTTTTTAGCTGTTAGCAATTGTAATCAAAAAGATTTTATGTATTTTGATTACTTTCCACGCATCTATTTACTTTTATTATAAAATACATTTTAGAGTATCTCGTATCTTTGATCTGAAAGACCATTTCGATATAGAATTTAATAACCCACTAAAAAATAGCGAAAAATTGGTGTAACAATGTTGACTTTTTTGCTTTGTCATTTATATTCTCACTTTCTGGATTTCAAAAAAAAAGACAAAACATTTTGTACCTTTATTTCCCAAATCTTTTCTTTCTTTTTCTTTTTCTTTTCTTCTTTTATTAATATTTAATTTCACCATTAAAGATATAGTTAGAATGCAGATCGCACCAGAAGTCGCAGAAAGATATCCCAAACTCTCATTATTTAATGATAATTTTGCTAAAAAAGAAAACCAAGCCTATTGGGGCGATTCCCTTACTGCAGGCTTAAGCATGGTTGATGCTTCTCCTAATAAATTAACTTGGCAGTTCAAAGTAAACGAAACGCATTGTAACCAGTAAGATTATTTTTAAATAACGTTTTACCTATTACCTATTACTTATTTTCTTATTTCATTGTTTTTTTTAGATTGGGTAACCTTCATGGTGGTTGCGTCGCTACTTTGATTGACGTTTGCAGTAGTTTTGCTATTTTCGTAGCTGAAGGCAAGCCTTGGAACCTCGCTGGTGTTTCAACTGATCTTTCTGTGTCTTATTTACGCGGTGTCCCAGAGGGAGAAACCATCACACTTGTATGTGATGTTTTAAGAGTTGGAAAAGCTTTGGCTAATATTCACACAAAAGTTTATGACCAAGATAATCGCTTATGTTATGCTGGTTCTCATACAAAATTCAGCATTGATTCTCGCATGTAATTGGATTTCGCTCCTTCAAATAAAGTGACTTGACATGTTTTTTTTTGTATAAAGTGTTTCTAACTAGTGCAGTGAGTTTGCTCATTCTCTTCCATTGCGAGCTTTCTCATTTGATCAATTCAATACCCCTCTTCCTTCAATAAGCAACCATGGCATCTTTCTACGACGAAGTGAGTTGACTGGGCTTTATTTTTTGTTATGTTTCTTACAAGCGTCTAATAAAATAGATTGAAATTGAAGACATGGATTTTAATGAAGAGGAACAGCTCTACACTTATCCTTGTCCTTGCGGAGATAAGTTTGAGATTTATGTGGTGTGTATTACTAAGCCAGACTATGCCTTTGAGTTTTTACTTATATATCAATACTAGGATGAGTTGTTAACTGGTGAGGATGTGGCTCGTTGTCCTTCATGCTCATTGATGATTAAAGTCATTTATGATCCTGATGACTTTGTGGATGAAGATGAAGGAACTTCTTTTGAGGTTGACACAAGCATTATTGTTGCTTAGTTTACAATCAAGAATCACAATATATAGTTACAACAACAATAGCAACAAACAAACAAAACAAGAAAAAAGCCATATGTCCATATTTTTCATCCATTTATTATTTCTTGAATTCTTTTATTTTCGAATAAAATGTAATTATTGCATTTCATATTATATTGTTTTCTTTGATTCTAAACTTTTTTCAAGCGCATTGCGTTCCTCAACTAAACGCTCATATTCTGTGGCTTGTTGTGAAACCTGCTTCTTGAGAGTCTCAAAGTCACGCTGCTCTTCTTTTAATTGATCCAATTCAGCCTTTAAAGATCCAATTCTTGATTTATATTCATTTTCTACTTCCAACAAGCGCTGGTTGTCTTTTGAAGAAGAAGAAGATTCGCCTCTAGTATTCTCCAGGTCTTCTTCGTGCTTCAACATAGTAATAACTAGTGTACCTGTGCGATCAAGAATACTACAGAATCATTTTTGAATAAGTATAAATATAAATCTTTGAATTAAATTCAACCCATATTACAGTGATAAAAACAATGTAAATCCAGTCAAATAGAGATTTCTCTGAGCATAAAATTTTGTTGCTTTTAAGCTAGCCTCATAACCATAACCATGACGATGTTGTTCATCAGGCTGTTGCTGGTCAAGTCGTTGTAATCGATTAGCAGAATCTAAACACTGTATCAATTACTCTTCTTTATCACAGGTAATTCACTTACCAATGAACAAAATAGCAATGAATCTAGAAAAAAAAAAGCATTGTTTAGTTGACGTCAGTTTATTTTTAAAAGTAAGAGAACTAACCCAAATATGATTTTCAATATGCGTAAAGCATGTGTAACCTAACGACAAAGCTGTTATTTTTTATAATAAAAAGACAAAGGTTTACTTGACATACTGAGGGTGAGGTAGTAAGAGATTTATACATGGCTCTCCGCCAACGTTGGCGGAGAGGGATCTAATAATTTATTTATGTTAATCTATATATACTTGAACTTTGTTGATTGCATCTGTTCATTCATTTATTCAAACGTACGACAAGTATAATAAACGCGACCATCTAGTTAAAGTAAGAAAGAAAAAGAAGGAGAGTTAGAGTATATTACAGCCTAGAACCACGTTAATTTACCTCGATCATTAGAATCAAGAAAACTGAAGTAAAGTATATAGTCATTTTTCAAGAATGTAAAGATAAGTGAATTCCTGTAAAAGTGAAGGATAAAAATAAATAGTAAGAATTCACATTGATATACTTTTTTTTAAAAGCTGACTTCTAATTCCTCAATCTTTCATTTTCAGACACGACAATAAAGGTATTGTAATTATTCATAAGCTCGTATTTTTTTTTTTTACTTCAAGGAGTGCTTCTACATTCGAATCATAATTGTGAGATTTAGCATCGTATAAAAATATTTTTTAGTAATATTCTTTAAAATCGTACCAATTTTATATAGTATATTAATTTTATTATACAAGTTAAGAAGATATATTATGTTATAATACAATATTATTAAATTAATGTTATAAAGTAAGTATTTGAGAATGACATTTGTCTAGACTATGCTCTTTGTTTTCTTTTGTTCTAAAAACATTTTATAAGAAGCCATTCTATTGTAGCGTATTTAGAATTAATTACAAAGCACTACCTTATTCTTTCTGAGTAGTTTATGGATCCAGGTCTGCCCTTCAGTATCAGATGCTGTTGATTCATCACTTGAATCATCATACAATTCGATATATTCTATCTGAAAACTATTATATGATCTTTCTTCGACATCTGAATCCACTATTATTTCGATTGTTTCAAATTCCCTTGTACGATGTCTCTTGCAACTACAACGCTTTTTGACGGCTATGTTACCAGAGATAGGTTTAGATGAGCTTGCCTCTGGTGCTTCAATATAATTCTGACCAACATTTTTATGCATTCTGATATTTGAATCAACTGTGATGGTATCTGATGTTTTGGGAATAGAGGAATTAGTATACGATTCGGGTGGATTTGGAGATTTCTTAATGACATAATCAGATAGATTTGCAGTAATATCAAACGATACCAGTTTAGCTAAAATAGGTGTATACAGCTGTATGTGTTTAGCTTTATTAAACTTCCTAATTTCCAGAGAATCATGAGTACTGTAGAGTGTTGAACTCATAGCCGTTTCTTGAGTACCCTCTGAAATATTGACAGTTTGTGTTTTCGAATTTTGTTGAATTATAGGCGCCACTTTTGAAGGTCCAGAAGCATCCGATACAGCAGTATTAGATACACTTTGCTTATCACAGTTGGTCTCTGGTATGTTTACTTGCTTACCCTTTTTAATTCTTTTATTTACTGAATCAGATTCCATTACTTGTTTAAACTTGTCTAGACGAAATAAAGGATTTTTAGGAATGTCAAACTTTACGTTTTCTGATGTAAGTAGTTGTATTTGTATAGATACATCCACAGCTGTTGGCATGATTGGCGCTACTATACTCATATCGACTATATTTATAGAATCATCCTCATATAAATATAATATATGAGAAATAGAGTTGACCAAATCGGTATTCCAATATGTACCAGAATTGCCTGTTCTGGGTACATATAATCGAGCATTAGCAGATATAAAAGACTCGATAGCAAGTACTGAGGTAGGAAAGCCACTCCGAAAACGACTCTTCCAATTCCTGTCGCAGGCTAGTAAATGTAGAGTACCTCTATTACTTTGAGCCTTAGCTGAACATTCTTGAGGCTGGTTATTGTTTGGATGTACTGATTCGGTCGGGTTATTAATCTCTATTATATAATCGTGAGAATCGTCTTTCTTTTTTGATCTACATGAGTCTGATCTTAATGTTCCAGATGTATCCGACTTGAAGGTGATTCTCTGTCGCAATTTTGTATTCTTTGAAGATGCCTCATCCGCTTGAGTCGGTTCTGATTTAATATAATTTAATACATCTACTTTATGGAATTTGGCTGTACTTAGTTCCGCCGATTTCGATACTTCAAGCTGAACAACGGTAGTTGCACTTGGTGCAGCTGATTTGGATGTGTTAAATCCGTGATAATAGTCAGGGTTAAATTCTTTTTCATTCATTTCTTTCAAGTTAGTAGGCATGGAAATATTTGATTCTAAAGTATCACAATATGTTTTCTCTTGTGGCTTCAAATCATCTTGATTTTCAATTTTAGTAATGACAGAATCGAATGTTTCAATAGTGTCTATCTCGGGAACCTTTGGCATATCGGATAGATTACTATGGACACCTCTCGATTTTTTAGATTCACTAGGGGCTGTGGCCTCTGGATTAGTTCTGTCAACCTCGACTAAAGAGCTGCATTCGGGTTCATTAGATAGCTTTTTTATTTCTTTTTGAAGTTTTTTATGTCCGCTCGGCGTTCTTTTTGGATATTTAGGCTCTTTATGTTCGGATGAGATCGAATTGTTAACATTTGATTTCACATAACCCTGAACTGATGAATTTCCACGTTTTTCATTATATAAAACGTCTGGTCCTAAATGAGAGAATAATTCGATTTTGCTTGGATAATACATAACGGTTTCGTTCTGTGCTTCTCCTATAGATTTAGATAAAGATTTGAGGAAGCTTGAGTCACTATTTCTTTTAGCATAAGAAGAACTATTCTCTATTTCATTCGATCTGGCATTATTAGGAGCACACAGGTCATTATTTTTGCTTGGATTGGATTGGACATTTTTTGTTGTTGTATCGCTCTTTTTGCTGGAAAATTCCTTGCTGCTTGAAAAATATTTTACCTTGGTAGATCTAGTAGAACATTTATCGACAAAAACAACATTCTTACTGTTATAATTTTCAATAACATCTATAGAATTATTTATCGTGTTGTCACGTTCAGATTCGACTGGTACTTCATTTTCACCTTCATCTGTTTCCAAAGGAATAGTAGCAGTAATATGGTTTCTCTTACTGGTCTTTATAAGTTTATTCACAAAGGATTTTGGAAGTATTGGTACTGTTAGCTCACTATTATTTGACGAGAGAAGAGTAGTAGTGGTCTCTTTAAATTCCAGGGTATCGATGTTGAAATTCTTGTACATATTCGTTTTTATCGAAGGAGCATTATTATTTTTTGATGTGGCGGATTCTGATATTTTTGAAGTTGAACCTGATTCAGATTTGTCCACAATGGTTTTGCTGAATTGTTTTAAACGCGATTCTAAAAATACAGGAACGATTATCTCGGCTGGATTCGATGACTTTTGACTATACGTTGAAGATTTGAATTCTGATCGAGACAACTTGATAGGACATGGTGTACTTTTTGGAAAATTTTTCTGAGTATTATTTCTATTATTACTAGATTCTTGACCTGTTTTTATTATTGAGGAGGATTCTCCACTAGTTTTTATAATTAATGGCGCAGGAAGTTTTGATATGGTTGTGTCAGTACTTTTAATATCTCGTGAAGATGAAGTTTCATTCGTTTTTTTTATAACATTTTTACTGAACTCCATAAACGCTGATTCGGTAAAATGAGGTACTATCAATTCACCTACGTTGGAACTGATAAGGTTTGATTTTGATTCTATCAGTGGTAATACATTGAGTTGCATATGGGTATATAATTTCTGTAAAGTATTTGGGTGAAGGTTATATTCGTCATATTTAAATCGTTGGTTAGTAAACACCACTTCAGGAGGCTCTCTACGAACACTTGTTTTAGATAATTCCGATGATTCTGAAAGAGAAGACGCATTAGGTTCATTAGAAATAGATTTACTGAACTGCTTCAAGTTCAAGCTGGAAAATTCTGGAACAATTAATTCTGCAGATTTTGATGAAATTAAGCTAGATGTTGGTTTATTTAATTCTGAAGAAACTGGTTTAGCTGTGACACATATATCTCTTTGAATACTTGTAAGGGTTTCCGTACCGTCGGCGTTACATCCATGTGGGGTGTATATTTTAAGAGGAGACTCTCTAGTAATTTCAACTGCAGTTGATTCATGTGTTTTCACATTAAGTTGTCTCAAACTCGAGTCTGAAAATTCAGGAACAATTATTTCTGCCGGCTTTGATGATGTTATACTGGATACTGTCTCAACAAGTTCTGATGGAGTTAATTGAACATGAAGTACCAAATCTTGAAGATCATTCGTAGAGGTATCAAATTTAGTACCCCTCGTTTTATTGATTCTATCGGCTTTTATATATGGCTCCTGTTCACTATTTACAATCGATGGCTTGGGTAAATGAGATATAGAGGCGTCATTACACTCTACTTCATCTGAAAATGGCGCTATTTTTGATTTATCCACAGTGGTTTTACTGAATTTTCTCAGATTTGACTTTGAAGAGACTGGTAAAACCAATTCGGCAATATTTGAAGTAATTAAGTTGGGTTTTGGCATTACTGAAGTTGGTATAGTAAACTGAGTATGGCTATAGATATATTCTGTATTGCTTTTATTGTAATCAGACGCCATAGGATTAGATGTTTCGCCTGTGTATAAATCTAAATAGCTACTGCTATTGGATGTTGTTTCCGAGAAATGAGACGATTCTTTAATATTTTCATTGCTGTGTATTTCTCGGGTAGTAGCGTTACATGTAGCTGTATTTGAAGAAGGATATACACCTGACTCAACCGTAATGAATCTATCGAATCGGTTTAAACCTGACTCTAATAATGTCGGCACAATTAGTTCAGCAAAATTAGATGAGCTTAAACTAGATGATGGTTCTACTAATATTGGTCTTGTTGGTTTAATAGGGCTACGTCTTTTTTTTCTGATATTTGTTTGATTTCTAAATTCGTTATCACCAGTTTTTTTATTTTCGTATACTTTTGTTAAATAGTTTGTATCGGATACTGAAACAGAGAATTGTGGTGCTTTAAAATCGTCCAAGTCAGTATATGTGGTTATAGTTGATGTAGTTAATGCAGGAAATGCTGATGTTGTGCTACCTCCGAGTACTGCTAAGTTAGGTACCTGAGTTAAAATTAGTATACAAATAAAAAGATAAATCTATTTTAAAAGTTTCCGAAACACTTACTTCTTCAGGAATAACGATATTTACTTCATGAGAATCATCTTTAGATATATTTTTGGGATTACTGCTTTTTCCATTTGGAATATTGTGTGTTATGGTTTTTGTTTGCTGCGATTGTTTGTCCTTAGCTATTTTCAATGTACTATCGATTTTATTATCTTGATATGTTGATTTTAGTTCCTCTAAATGCTTTTTCCACATATCACAATAAAGAGAGGGCGTATTACTCCGACTGGCTTTTTCTAGTAGCTCCTCATGAGATCCAAACTCCACAAGCTGACCATCTTTCATTACAAGAATTACATCTGCATTCACAATGCTACTAAGCCTACGAGTAGCAAAGAAAACTGTACAGTTGTCAGAAAAATCAGCCAACGCTTTCTGAATAGATTTCTCAGTTTCTGCCCCTATTGCGCTAGTTGATTCATCTAAAAGAAGCAAATTGGGATTCTTCAAAATAGCTCTTGCTATAGCAAGACGCTGTTTCACACTATCGCTGATTTTGTAGCCGCGCTCACCTAATTTTGTATCGTACCTGTTTGGAAATTTCAAAATTTCGTCATGTATCTGTGCTACTTTCGCCGCATGAAAAACATCTTCGTCACTTGCATCTATGTTACCATGACGAATGTTATAGAGTACTGTATCGTTAAAAAGAATCATATTTTGGGGTATAAATCCGATATTCTGCCTTAGAGTAGAATGCTCTATCTTTTTGGAGTCATGACCATTCACATATATATGACCAGATAGCGGATCGTAAAAGCGGAATATAAGTCTCATTAAAGTAGATTTTCCACAACCAGAAGGACCAACTACAGCAACGAATGCATCTTTTTTAACAGTGAATGTCAGGTTTTTAAAGATATCTCTTTCGCCATCGTAACCAAATTGAACGCGGTCAAAGACAATATGTCCATCTGAAGGTGATGTTTTATCTACTTCTTGTATATTACTCGATGTTTCTTTATTTGTAAAAAGCATTGACATCTTCCCCAGATTTTTGAAGCTTTTTTGTGTCATACGATAATAGGTTCCTAGAAAGCGAAGGGGTGTACATAATTGCATAATATATAAATTAAATACAACAAAATCTCCGGGAGTGGCTTTATTCTTGGAGATTTGCCAACCAAACCATAGTGATCCCACCAAGATTCCAGTAGATATAACTGAGTTTTGTGTAAAACTAAGTACTGCAGAGTTTTTTGCATTTCTACTCTTGTCGCCTTTATTTTCTGTGATAGTGATTGTTAAATACATGTACGTTATCATTGTAATAAAAACAATTAGGCCGCCTAGGAATGAGTAAGTTGCACCAAGAACTGTAATTGAAATAACCATAGTAGCTAAGAGAGGAAATATATGAAAACTAACTTGAGATAAAAGTTGAATTATGCACTTTGCTCCTCCAATAATTGCCTGTTGAGCATCATCCATCTTCATATAAGCACGTTCTTCGCGAGATAGACCATCCAAATACTCTTTTAACTCTGTTGAAATTTCTGTCAAGAGATGCTTTTCAACTGGTTCCCAAATTTGAGTTTGGGTAATTTTTAGTACTCCAGAACCGCCCTGAAAAAATTTAAGCCCTGCATAAGCTGCTACAGCTACCCATGCAAATTTTCCTGGCCCGCCTTCTAAATGATCTACCACATATCCAACTTGGACAGGCGTAAGTACGTTAATTGCTACTCCAGCTAACATGAGAAAAATGCAGATTATGAGTCGAGCCTGCAACTCAAAATTATCGTCTGGCCAAATAAATGGCAATGTCTTGAATAATTTTGTTGAAACACTGCTGTCACTTGAGTATACAGTGGTGGTGGTGACAATGGTTGAACCATAAGTTTCAGTGCGTGTGGATGAAATCAAATGGGTGGTTTCCGATTGGCTATCGTTTCTCCTTCTATTAGTAAAATTACGGATAAATGAAAAAAGAGTGATTGATGCCTCAAGTGCATAGCGAATAAGGAACATAAACAGTAGACATTTGTCGTAGATTGACAAATTTGTGCCTAAATAAATTGTTAATTAAGACTTGAAACCATAAAATAAAAAATAAATAAACTTGATCTATTTACCTCGCCTAGATTGTATTATTGCCGTCAGCCACAACAAACCTATCATGGTTTCACCAACAATAACTAATCCGTAAAAAACACATTGATAGACCTGCCACATCGAATATTTGTTTGCCTGCTTCATCAAATAGTAAGTGTTGGAGATCCATATTAGAAAAGATATGCTGGAATAATATCCAAGAGCAGGACTAAAATTTGTCTCCTTCACCATACGAGTAATATTCACTATAATATCGGTTAAGAACGTGAGAGAGATAAGACATGAGAGAAAAAATATGGGTTTAAATAGTAGCTTTGAGTTTTTGTTGCGTATGTTTGGTCTAATAGGTGGTTGATTTGATGCCCTATATGATGTGTACAAACCAATTATAGCTATATATAATAACAACAGTGTTGGTGAAAAGAAAAATGGTGACTTCCATATAGCGTTGTTTGTTGTATAAGGCGACAAAGGTTGCTCGAATAATTCTTCTTTCACTACCATATTATAATGATTAACCAGCGTTAAAAGGAGTAAAAGAATAAATAAGGAGAGAGAATATCTTAAATGAGCTTGATGAGGGAAAAAAACCTTGCATTTTAAAAGTCACGAAATCCAATCAGAGTTTTAATCCTACTATCATTCATTTCACAACTGTGGGAGTATAGTCTTCGAAAATATAATCCAAAATAGAGAGCACGCGACCAATGTATATAGTTTTTTTTCTCTTAAAAAAAATCCAATTCAGGTCAAGCAGCAAAAATTTATAAGATTTTTTTACTTCCTTACTTGTTTGTTTAATCGCTTGTGATGACAAACATGTTAATTGGTGATTTACTTGTTATCAAATTAGACAATTCTGCGTCTCTCTTTTAAAACACTGTTTTTTAATATATTTACAACAATGGATTAATAATTAGTATTTTACTAAAAGGAATACATTCTATTGTTCTAGTGCACGTACCACAATCGGTTTTAGGTTGTACAATTATAAGTTATATCCATTTCTTAGTTAAAGCCGCAAGCATGCTCTTAATGATGTAGAGTAATATGTTTCTTGAAAAAAATAAAAAATAAAAAATTATGCAATGATGAGCATTTGATCTCCAATAATAGTTATTTTTAAACTTTAACCGTTTTTTGTATATATACATATATACACAATGAATTTCGTTTACAGGCATCAGATTTTTTTTTAAACCAATGAAATACTGTAAAATTTGAAACTGCCTATACACAAAAAGATATAAAAGCGTTTATCCTATACAAAGTGACCTCAAATTCTAAATATAGTAATCCATGTGCATCTTTTAAATCTGAAAGTTCAAAACTTTGTTTTTTCATTCTTTTTAGCTTTCTTTTCCTTTTTTCATTCTATTTCCTATACCCTTTACATCGCAAATGCTAAAAGATTTTTTTTTATGCATTCTAGTTAATTCACTTTATGAGAAGATAGAGTCATATATTTATATGCACTAATTTATGATTATTATTCGATGAAGTGAAGAATTTTAATTCTTGTTTTTCAATTTTACCAAGAGTTCTAAACTATCGACGGTTTTTCCTTTTTAAAACACACTAATTTGTCTTTAGATGGAATATATGCATGTTGAAGAATAATACATGTAACATCCCAACACTAGCTGGTTTTTTTTTGTAGATTCTGCAAACAGAAATCAACTTTCCTGGATAGCCTGAGCAGGGATATAGTATTGACAGTCATTAGTATAACG
>VCJD01003347.1:23163-33637 GCA_024140245.1 Backusella tuberculispora | reverse complement strand
TTTTTTTTTTTTTTACAAAACATGCTTTATACTTGCATATATAATGTAAAAGATACTTATTGTTGTTGTATATATAGTATTACATTATTCATAGCAATATTTGAGGGTGCTCACTTATTTACTTGCTGTTTGTGTAGCATTCTATATCTTTCTTGGTGAGGATGTGTTCTATTACTCAGATGAAGGGAAAATAGTGTATTATACTAGCTGAATTTTGGTTGGAATAGATCTGTCATCACTAACAGCTGCCAGGACCAGCTTCTTAGCTTCTTAGAGAAAAATCAATGGTTTAATTCCGATCCTTATGTTCTTAATAAGATAGTGTTATAATCGATGACTAAAACCTCTGTATAAAAAAAAAGGTTACAGAATATTTTTATTACTTTCTAATTTAGATACTTTGATTATCGCTGCATTAGCGCTCTCTACATAACATAATCTATCTCATGGTTTTTGTAATGATTTCCTCATTATTATTTATATTCCCTTGATTTTTAATATTATTATTATTCATTGTTGTTTAAATCAGGCTTAGTGCAAAGTTTAAGTACATTGTTTTTAATATTTTTATTTTTATTTTTATTTTTTCGATCGAGATGCCTTTTGTGTATTAGTCTAGACAATCTATGCAAGTACCTCTTCCTTTGAAAGTGATTGGATACCACGAATAAATGGGGGGAAAGATCATTGGCGATGAAAAGGGCGCTTCTTGGTTCTGTTACCAAATAAGCTTTTTCCTTTTTCTTTTTTTTAGTATTGAATAAAAGATGGTCGGTATATCTACTTGCATAAATAGCATGATTGGAAATCAAATGAGCTTTATAGTATAGTCAAATAGAAAGAACAAGTTTTTTATCAATGAACGATAAATATAAATTCTATTTTTATATATAAAGAATATTTTTTTAAAGTTCTTAAGAAATAGGGGTCTCATGAATGCATCCTTTTATACATTATGTGTGTTCATTTTAGTTAATTTAATTTGGTATTTGTATTCTAATTAATAAAACTATATAACATATAACATCATTCCAATTGTGTTGTATATACGTGAACAGTAATACGGAATAAGATGCAATATATATATATTACTGAGTGAAATAAAAAAGGAAAAGGAAAACACGAATTGATACACATCTAAAAAAAGTAGAGCACTTGATCCATCACATCGAATTTGGTTCCGTTTTATATATTCACAGATCAAAACAAGATATATCGCTTATTATAGTCATTTGGTATATAGATATGTTTTATCGAATTATAAACATTCTTAGGTATTATATAACATATATTCGATAAGCTTTGGTTTCCCCTAAATCCTTTCCGTTCCCTCCCTCTCTTCCTCCTTATTGCATATACTGCAAAGTAAATACCAAATTGGTTTTGTTTAATTAATATGATCTACACGATGGTTTTTTTACCATTATTACCATTATTATCTTTATCCATTATATAAACCGAACTTCATGGTTATTAATTACCTGGAAAGTATTTTATTTGATTTGCATACATATGCAGAGACTCAGTCTACATGCAAACTAAAATGAATAAACAAAAAGTAAAAAGGTATCCATTGATTCTATTTTTTTTTAACCATGATATACCGAGTACTAAGACACTAAGTTATATTATTTAAAGCAAACTCTTAGTTAGCCTACAAATATATATGTTTATTATTTATTACATATGGTTTATCCAAAGTTAATTATATAATATTTAGTTGCTTTCCAGTTGATCCCAGTATACAAGTAAATATAAACATATAATGCTTATTTTAATTTAAATACATGTGATTTACGATTGCTCAATACAGGATGATTTTATTTCATTTCCAAATTTCACACATGGTTAGAGTGTATATTTTTGTACAGCTTGTACTATTTCTATATAGGCCCATCATGGATAATAGACAGCAAGTAAATATTGCCATGCCATACTTAAGAAAATGGCTTAAAACAAAAATGACTAGTACATTAAAAAAAAAAAAGTATATATTTTTCGCTTTATTAGATTTTTGACTATTTATTGCTACAGTATATATTCAATTAATAAAAGAGCTGATTTTTATTACTATCTGTTTGCTTTGAGCTTATAATACATACCTCGATACATTCTAGTGATATCACTTGAAACAATTACCAAAAATGGAGCTGATCTTAACTTGTTCTTTGATATTCAAGTATTTGTGAACGTGATATACTATGCTAGATATAGATTTTATACTGGTTTTGTGAATGAATTTGCGCTTGGAAAGATTTTTTATTCGTACCACGCCACTTTTTCGCATAGTCCTTTTTTGTGGTTTTCTGTATATTTTGTATTATAAAAAAAATCAATTCCCTATATAAAAAAAAATGATCCAGCACGCATAAAAAACCTTTGAAAACGCAAATTCATTCACAAAAACTAATGTCAACAAATATATACTAAAGAGTACGTGATGAATCCCAAGTATATTTTATTTGTCTGTTTATTATAGAAGCGTGGAATTCTTACAAATAATATCTTTCAAAAGCCTTATATACAAATATTTCCGAATGTGTGTCAAAAGCTGCAGCATATCTATTATCATAATGAGACTAGTAGGTTGAAGCTTATGTATTGACAATAGATCTCATAACCATTAATTCTTCGGCTTCTTCTCTCTATGAATTCACACAGACATTTAGTATTATGTAGTATTGCATATAAAAAAATGTAAAAAAAGAAAACGTTTTGGTTTAAAAATAATTATATTACAAGTTTGAGTTCAATGATCGTTCATAAGTATAAAATGAAAAGAGAAGAAGAAAATAATGATAAGGTGAAAGAGTGTTGAAAGAAGTTAAAGGGAATAATAAATAATATTAATAATAATAAGGAGTGAAAGAAATTGACTATCATGAATCTAATCTTTAAACAACTTTAGGAGCAACTTCTTCGTTTGGTGGGGTAATAGGTGCAATGGCGTTTGTCTTCAATTCGTCGTTATTGATTGGTGCTGCTGGTTCGTTGTTTCCTGCTGGACCTTTCTGAATGATTTCGACATAGTTGGCAGGGAACATACCCATTTTACCATCTCTCAAACGTCCACGCCACCATTGACTAGGTGTAGTAGTACCAGGTTCAGTCGTCTTGGATAAAATGGCAACAATATCGTTCTTCTTTAGTGATAATTCCATTTGTGATTCGGCTGTAAAGTCATAAGTTGCACGGGCAAATTCAAGTTTAGATGGGTCAATAGGGGCACCGGCGCCACCTTGAGCTTGTAATTGCTGTTGTTGTTCTTGTTGCTTAGCTGTGATAACCTTAATAAGTTTATGCATCAAATAAGGAAGACCGATCACCATAACAAAGAAGATGATGAAAGGCTTGCGTGATAGCTTGGGTTGTGCTGATAATTTCTGTTCAAAGTTTTGAAATTCGTTCAAATTCATTTCCAAAGGTTTACCGACCGGTAAACGACCAGTCATTTTTTGTAACATGCGCTTAAAAAAACGATAGAGGGCAAATACACTGAATACTTGTCCCAATGTGTTCTTTAAGTAACCCATCTGTTCGGCTACACCCACCATAGCCATAAAGCTGGAGTGAGTGGCCATAAAAGTGGACTCGAGCATTTGAGCAAATCCGCCAAATGAACCGACAATATTTTCGATCACTTCAAAAGCAGGACGAGTACCCATTTCCATGCGTTGCTGTAAACCCATTTCTCCAGGTCCTCCTGGACCCATACCGTTCATACCGTTCATACCGAAACGATTCATGCCGCCATATCCACCGTAGCTGCTACCATAACCGCCGCCATAGCTGCCATATCCACCATATCCACCACCATAGCTGCTACCAAAGCGGTTATAACCACCACCATAAGAAGAACCTAAGCCGTAGCTTGAGCCCATACCATAGGAATTTCCAACACCGCCATAGGAAGAGCCATAGCCAGTAGTGCCGTAAGAGCCGTAATCTAGTTGTTAAAAATCAATCCAAGATTGAAAAATAGATTATTTGATAAAAGAAAAAAAGAAAATAATAATTAGTTGTTGGTGACCAAACCAATTATAAAGATTAACTCTGAATTGGTTAAGGAAATAATGAAATGTGTAGATTATTTACTTGAAGGTCTAGCAGGTGCGGTTAAACTATTTGAGTCCATTGCTGTTATTGTGCGATCTGGAACAGTAGGAGCACTTGTTGTTAAAGTACTAGCAGTTGTTGGTGAGGTAACTGCACCAGAAGCATTGTTGACTTCCCAAGGTTTAGGAGGGGAGGGCATACTGTAAGATAATGTGTGTAAGTAATATAATAAGAAAAAAGAAAGAAAGAAACTAATTTTGGGGGGCAGCTCTATGGGAATATTTCACATGTTGAATGACAAATAAAATTCACCAAAAAGAAAAAAAAGCGCTGACATCACATATATTTATTTCCTGATATGGTATAAAGAGGATATTCTAGTGAAAAATAAAACCAATTAGATCTTTGGTAACTGTTGCCCATTCTAGAATAAAAGACCTTGGGATTAAATAGCGTAAATGTTTAACTATAAATAAACTTACATTATTATTATACTTTGACATTAACTCATTTTTGTAGTACTACTTCATCCATACTTCAAAAATAAGGATTAGTCTAAAACACTTTATTTATTCTGATGGTATTTGTCACACCAATCTTGTTTCCATCTCCATGCTAAGCTTCGCTATATAGAAATGTGCTATCACAGTTTCTTTAAATCACCTATAGAGCAAATAATGAATACTTCTTTAATGTTATCGTATATTAATATTATATAATATTATGTGATATAAAATAGTGCAATATAGTACAGTATATTATAGTATATATGCAATTGAATTGTGTGATTGAGAGGAAATTAAAGTTACTAATAATAATAATAAAGATTAGTAATTTAACAAATATTAAGACATGCTATTTCCGACAAAAAAATTAATGCATCAAAACTTTCTTGACAGGAGAATAACCAAAATATATTGATATTGTAAAGCTGTTCTTAAATTCAACGGTTTTTACAAAATGTTTGAACGTACATTATTGAGGACTCTGCAATTTGCTATTTATAACTTTTGACACCATTAAAGCTTGTATGATTATACACGGTATACAAGTATATACCTGGAATATTGATGCCTTTTGAAAGTCTTGTTGCGATATAATCAATAGGAATAATTTTCATTTTTAATTTTATTCTAAATATTATATATCAGAATATTTACAAGTACACAAGGAACTTACTTGAATGAACAAATTCATTCACCACTGTTTTTATTTTCTTTATTTTCTTCTCACTCGTTTTGTTAAAGTAAAATGATTTCTTCTACCTCTACATACTCTATCGTATGCTTTGTGTTATTACAATCAGGTATTTTGTCAGACAAATTATATAGATACTGCAGTATCTATTTTCCGTGACTCGTCTGACTCAAAAAAAAACCTGTCTGGCACCTAAAATTCTAGCCCTGTTTTCTTGGTATTTTTACTTATTTTTGAGTCACAGTGCTTAATTATATATGAGTAAAAAAAATACCTTGAATTTTTACCCTCTCTGACTCAAAGTTATTAATCTCAGCCATTAATGAATAACATCCAATGAAATTATAATATTTTCCAATTAAGTAAGCTAGTTCGTGTAAATATTTCATCCGATATTTTATCCATGATTAGAACCTAGATCAAATAATAAATAAATAAATACAAGAGTTAAAAGATATACATATAGCTTATATTTTAAAAATATAACACGTTTATTATTGAATGTAAATATGATAAAATTATATATTTATTTCATATTGTCTAATAATTTTATTACTGCTTAGCTAAATTTATCTATAAATGTCTCCCAAGCAATCAGGTACCACTGTTGACGATGAAGACCTTCAAAGAATGCTTGATAGAAGCACAGAGAGACACTACAGCACGCAGTTAACAATTTTATAAAATGAGGAAGCTCTTCCTAAAACTACTATTAGAGCATACAGATCTAATCAAAAGGAATTCAAGGTAATATACACATATTCAATTTCAAAAAAAAAAAAAACTAAAATAAATTCTAACCATCATCTTATATAAGGAATGTTGCCACGATAATCAGGAGGATGGTGAGCTTGTCAGTGATGGAAAGTTTAACCATTTTATGAGAGACGTTGTTCTCAAGTGCGGAAGAAAGCTAAGAAGAATGAAGACGACTTTGCTATTCTATTAAGTAAAGAATCCATTTTGATGGATGTCAAAGCCATGGTGAAATTGTGGAGCGCTCAAATTGCTGCCAAGAAGAACAATTACCCAACTCCAAGGGGACCACTTGTAACAAAATTACTTGAAACATTGGATAGACAAGTTACAAAGTCGAAGAGAGAATATTTTGAAGACAGAGGAAAGAATACTTTGAATGATGGATATACAAAAAAGCGGTTACTTGAAATCAACAATTATTTTTTAAAAGAAAAGAACAGCGTTTAGGGATGCAGAGACAGAGCCGGTTAAATGATAAGCCATTCAATGCTTTTACGTAGTCAAAATGTTCTTCTGATGCTATTTGCCGGCCTTTTTTCTTTGGAGTTACAAAGTGATAACTCAACCCCTTGCATTTCTTTGGTTGCAACCATTAATTTTGGCAAAACAAATCAGCACAGAAAAATCGAGTATAGCTCCTCCATTAGACACCGTAGCCCCGTGATGTGCTCTGTTGGGTCTCTTGTCAAGTATTTCTTTTCAAGATTTCATTTTGAAAACGAAAGCTTTCCGGATTTTACCAGACGTTCAACATGGTATACTATTGCTGTCTTTAAGGGTAAAAGTGATCTTGACCCAATCAGCTACAATAGCCAAAAATCAACTTATGAGAAGGCATTCAAGGCTTTATTTATCGAGACCTCAAAAATTACACACGCACCTAGAAAAAATACCCTAAGTATGATTACTCAGGATAATGTTCCTGCTAACCAGCAGAGAATAGTTGGCCGTTGGGGTACTGATCGTATGCTTGACTGTTATGTACCATCTCTTCCAGTTGATGCAATGAAGAGTCTAGTTGGTTTTTTAAATCGTTAAGCTGGTTACTTTCTACCTCGTGCTGTTATAACTCCTCCAAAAGAGTTACAACAAATGATTTTTCCTCAAGTCGAATTATAGTAAGAAAAGTTTAGAAAGGGAAAAGTTGAAGAGGATATTGCTGGACCAAACTTTTTGGAACTTCTTTGTGAAATGCGTATCATGTTCCTGCAGATAATTATAAAACATAATCATACGAGATAACAAAAAGCAATAGTAACGCAAATACGTATGTATTCATTTGTAATTTTATAGGACTATGTACT
Organism: Backusella tuberculispora; assembly: GCA_024140245.1. Taxonomy (NCBI): domain Eukaryota; kingdom Fungi; phylum Mucoromycota; class Mucoromycetes; order Mucorales; family Backusellaceae; genus Backusella; species Backusella tuberculispora. The sequence goes on along the minus strand of VCJD01003347.1, from coordinate 26,321 downwards.
TCTGAAAAAGCCATATCCCGACTACTACCTTTGGTCCTGTTCCATTTTTGGCACACAGTTATATAGTGATTTTGAACAACAGGTACTTACCGTAGTAGTTGAAGAAGAAAGGGTTTTTAATCCAGGACAAAGAGTGCAACTAGCAATGCCTGATCTTATTGCGGCACTAAAAACCGGTTTTGATGCTATCAATTCTAACAATGCCGCAATTCATGCAAAATATTTCACTGAAATGCAAGCTTTAAGCCAAAATATGTCCTTTGAAAGTACCTTATTTAATCATTACTCTTCTCCAACTGCCTTCCTTATCCAACCCACGTATACGCCTCCCAATGTTTCTTCTGTTCCCTTTCCTGCTACTTTACCACCTTTTTCGTCAAATGTTTTTTCCAACTCTTCACTTTCTCCCGCTCCGTTTATATTTCCTTCAATAACTCCTACACCTTCTGCTGCTCCGGCAATCCCAAACTTAGATCCTGCTATATCTGACTTTCCTTCTACTCCATCTATTCCGTCTTATAGAATGAATAGAAATATTGTCTCAGTATTTTTTCTTTCCATTTTAGGTGCACTATATTATAATTAATATACTTCCTGTCAATAAGATAATATTTATCCATGAATTCCATGACGTTAACGCATATATATTAATTTTTGGGTACCACTAATCATCATCTGTATGGCAACCATTTTCTAATAATAATTATTATACCTATTATTAAATAAAAAAGAATAAAACAAAAATGATCTTTTCTTCCTTACCTATTTTTTTTTTCAAACATGAATCAATCAAGTAATAAGACTATACTTCCAAAACTCAGTGATAGTAGAAATGCTACCAGCAAGGCTGCTATTTCCGCCAGTAATGTAGTCAACCCAACTAAAAAACGTGGGCATCCAAAGAAGACTTGAGCACTTAGTATGTAATCGATATCTTTTTATAAATATTACAGCTTTATTCAATGCGAGTATATATATAATAGGTACCTCTGAATCTGTTGAGTCTTCTATTATCTCAGATCTCTCTGGCCCATCGGCCTCTTCCACTGCTATTTCTAGTACCAACCTGAATATTTCTACCTATCAACTGGATGAAATAGATGACATTTTAGATGATGTGAAAATCATGCTTCGCAATTAAATTATTTTAGCTTATTGACAACCATTAGTACACTGGAGGGTAAGTTTAATAAATTAATCTAAAAATGACAGTATTACTAATTTTCAAGTATTGTTGGAATAATGGGCTTTTTGTGATGAAAATAAGGAAAGATTTCCTGCAGATCCTAACTATCCCTACACTGTGAGACCACCTAATATCGTAATCGCATTCTTCAAAGAATTTGTTTTAAAGCGAACACATAAAAAATATGTTCTGGTTAACCAGGATTTTAGAATCCCGATGTATTTGAGAGGTGGCGAAGGTGAAAACTCCCTTTTAAGTTTCAGTCAATGTAAGAATAGTATAGACGTATCAGATAAATATACTGTGTAGATATATGATTGAATCCATAAACTATATTAAATAGTCGTAAAGAGTGTTACTTTAAATAAGGAAGGTAATTACAACGAAGCAAAAGTTCCTGTGAGTATTGAAACTGTAAAACAGTATAAGCAATTACTTTTATACTACCATATATACCAGGAAAGAAAGAGATCCATTCAGTGGCCTGCACAAGCAAAAAACATTGAACATCGTGATTTAATTGATGAATATAAATTAATCTTATTTATAACCAAGCTCAAACAAATCCGGATAAATCAGCCAATTGTATCTTAATAGAGTATTATAAATCCGGTCAGTCGATAAGGATTTCAAAGGATCTATGGTTGTACAATACAAAAACAAGCCTTCGAGCATGATTTTGTATTTATATCCGTCATCACACGTTACTTAAAGGTGAAGATCTTATGTATTTGAATTTTCAGTACACTTTCCAAATGGTTTCACTTTAACCTTTTTATCCTGCACTAACGTTTATGCTAATGAGAGTTGACTCAAATAAATATTTTCATTTTTTTTAATAATAAAAGTCCAGTAGTCGACAAAGACTTGAGCAACTGAATTCCCATCTTCACTTATTGATTTCTGTCTTATCTATTTTTTTCTTGTATCTATCATATTGAGGACGAAGAAGCCTCAATAGACTTTGGCAGTAGTCTCATCTATCTTTGATATACCATGCGAGGTTCTAATGTTTCTGATTTAAAAAGTCTAGTTAAACACAATATATAGCAAGGTGAATAGTAAGAGTAAATAGTTGGCGAAGTCATATGGTCTTAGTAGAAAATTATTGAATATTCCTAATAAAATTGATACATATGTCAATAAAAAAGTTTGTTTAGTACGACTATAGCTCATACAATTTACTTGGATAGAGTATATACTGGTATATCAAAACATTCGGCCTATCAAATATTTGATTATAATTTCTGTTTAAAAAATGAATTAATCGCGGATCAACGATGCCATTTTTTTTAATTTTTTTTTTCTACGTGATTTTATATGACTAATATATCTTTTTTTTTTCAATTGAACATTATAAATGTTGTCAACAATGTTTCACTATGCGTTTTCCTTTTTCTTCCTTATAATTATTATTTGTCCCCCCTCCTTTTTTTTTTTTTACTTTAACTACTACCTCTGATGCGACACCAGAGGAAAAAGCAGAAGCATGGTTTTGTGGGAGGAGAGAATAAAATAAACAAGTTTACAAACTGGAGACCTCAAGGTCAAAAGCGTACTCGCACTACCACGAGTACTACACAACACGGATATTCCAAAAAAAGAGAAACAGACGATGAACATGACAGAATAATTCTAACAGCATTGAAAGAGTTCGAAAGAAGGTTAAGGGAAAAAATACTTGCATGTGGAGAGAATGCCGAAGAACGTGTCGTTTTGTTCAACGAACAATCAAAAGTTACAAGATTAGAAAGAGGAGTAGTTACTTCAGCAGAAATTGCTTCCAGTTATTCTGCAGGGGAGATCGAGAAATGTTTAAAGAGAAGAAACGCTAAAGAAGATATAAAATCATATGATCTATGGAACAAGTATGTTAAAGACAACTTCGATAGAATCTCAATTGAACCAGCAGATACAATTGATACAATGAATAATTTACCTGATACCCATAATGAAAGAAGTTCTGAACTTA
>VCJD01003335.1:121783-151698 GCA_024140245.1 Backusella tuberculispora | reverse complement strand
AAAAAAAAAAAACGAAAAACAAACGAAAAACAAACGAAAAACAAAAACGAAAGAAAAAACAACAATCATACCGTCTTCTATCTCAATATGACACATTTCTTTACTGTATATTTCTTGATCTCTTTATATAGATAGCACAGCTTTTTGAACTGTTCATATTTTTTTCTACTGAATATTAGTGCCACGTACGCTAATAGAGAACCAACCTTTGTAACCGAAAGGAGTTTATATTCTATTCTGAAGACTAACCGATCATTTCTCTCCATTATATCAATTATTTATTCAATTTTAATCCAGAATTAATTGTCATCATAAATGGCATTAACTATTTAATATTTTAACATCTTTATTTTGTAATCAAATGGATTCTTAATAAAACTTTAAATTTAAAAAATTCATCTTCCTGCTATAGTTTAGACTCTGTATCGAATTATCAATACTATTTACATGACGTGTAAAAGACGGCAAAATGTTTTGTCTCGATGTTTGGTTTCTTTTTTTTCTTTTTTTTGTGTTAATAATAATACAAGACTCTGACTGTCAATACAAAACTAACATGGTAATATATTACTATATTATTATACCAATAAAGTTAGTTGTTTTTCTCTTTGTTTCCTTCTTTGTAAATATTGATTACTTATTATTGTAACTGTAACAGGCGGAAAAATAAAATGTGAACGTTAAATGGTATTATAAAAGCTCCTTCATGCTTTTTTTTCTCTCCTTATAAAGCGTGAGTAATCACCTCACCCTTCTTATCGATAGGTATTATAGGGCTTAAGCACTAAATTTAAACTGAAAAAGACCTTCTGGAATTTTTTATTAGTACAGCCTCTTAAACATTATTCTGATAATTTCTCTTTAGTACCTCATTTTATATTTTCAGTTTAGATTTATCTATATCTAAATTACACCACAATAGAAATCAGATGCTATTGTTAATTAAAAACATATATCAAGTATAATAGTATTTGAGAGTTATGGAACAGAGAGGGTTAAGGATTTTGGTTAGATCAAGTTGATTTTTTGTGAATAAAGTGCTAGCGATATGTATCAATCCTTAAAAATCAACGATACTGAGAGATGCTAATATTGATTCTTTTATTTATGGTGAACATAACAATATCTCTTTAAGTAATATCTACTACCATTTGATACTAATTCTTACTCCTCGGCTTAGGTAGACTGTAGTTGCATTTTTAAGTCATATACATTCTATACAGTATTAAAGTTTATACCATGCGAGTATTCTACGATTCGTGCTCCTATTTTAATATTAATGATTACAATAAAAAGTTCACAGAATCTCATACTACAGCCTAGAGTGCACGGCACGCTGTATTTATTACATGCTATTTTTTGAAGTTATAATATATGAAAGTTTCGAAATTTTGATACCTATAATATAAATTATATCTCTATCAATGGTCTAGAATAAATCCATGCAACAAATGGTAAGGGGGAATCGTATCATACTGGTGTACAAATTTTTTTTGAAATCAGCAATATATCACTTAAAAAAGTTGGGATCCAATTAAAGTGTTTTAAATATTCCGATCAGATACTTTTTATCGAATAAAATAACAAACTTATGATACTCCATAGGGAGTAAGCAGTATTGTGTGTATAATGCATGTCGTCATGGCTCCTTAATGAGTTACTTATTTTCGTTTTAGTTATTAAAGAAAAGCAGCACTCCCCTTATTATGCTTTCCTTATACTTTAAAACTTGCATACTGTTAGTTCATTTTGTAGGGGTGTTTCACAATTAATTTTTACCATTTTGGTCTGAAACCATGATAATAGTGAACAAGCGAAAAAGTATAAAGTTTTGGATTTGAAGCACATTTAGTTAACTTTACTTTTGTTATCCTTTATTGTTTATTTATTGTTTTATTGTTCTTAATATGAAACTTCTATATATTTTAACTTTATTTACTCTGATGTTTTTAATTAAAGCAAACAAGACCGAAGACTCCGAAGGACCATTATGTTATCAGAAAATGTGCTTCAAAGCAGACTACGAATGTCCAGAAGATAGAGTTCTAGTGAAAAGAGGAGATAATTGCTACACTTGCTGTAAGAAATTTAAAGAAGATACCGACCCGGCAGAAAAGGTTAAGCTTATGGCATAAACCTGGATTAAGTAAAATATAATCAGTGATTGGTATTGAAGTAATCCTCTCAACATTTAGCTATTTGATATGTTAAATAGTCGACAGAATACTTACTGTTAATAAATAAATAATTTGTTTTGCTTTTACATATTGCAGTGGCACATAATATAGAAAATTACTATCTGAATGTTTTTAAACTTGTTTTGCTTTTACATATTGCAGTGGCACATAATATAGAAAATTACTATCTGAATGTTTTTAAACTTGTTTTGCTCGGTTATATTATAAATAACGCGATAATTAACTATGCTATATAAAATAGAGTATGGAAAAGAAAAATGTATATTTGGTGGAATTAATTAGTATTATATGTTGTATTTGACTTATTTCAAGTGATATAATGATACTATATATTGATCTGAACATATAAATTCTAGTATTCATGTTTGTATCACACACACATCTAATATATTTAAATATTATATATATATATATCAGTATTTTAATATAGACTCTCTATCACTCTTTTCTAATATATCGAGAACAAGGAACTCGCCTCTTATAACTCTGTTTTATATATTATTCTTAACCTTCAAATCTCACATTATACTCCAAATATTATAATATCCAAAGTCATCAAATGTTAAATAAGCCATTGTTAATTCCCAATTTATTAACGTATACAATGGTTGATTTATTGAATCTTAACATTATTAAAGAATTCATTACTTTTGATAAAGCACATCTCAAAATTATAATATAGAAATGAAACGATAAATTTACTCTTATTTCTCTATTAAACTCAATAGTATTTATATAGAATAAGAAGTTAAGATAACAGTTACTGTACTATTAATATTATTATTTACTTTTTGAGCCAAGGTACATTTCTTCATATAGGCTAATAGAGAATCTGACCGTACGAAATAAGAAAAATGCAAATATAAACATTACTCGTTCAATAGTGGTATGTATTCAGAATTTTTATTGCATCGTTTTGTAAACATGATATGCCTGGCTGGATTATGCATAGTATACATTCTTCAGATTTCATATTAATAGTTTTACAAAATAATTATGTATACTCAATAAATTTCAGACATAAAATCACAGAAGCGTTCGTTTACATTAATATAGTGTTGACTTCGGATTAAAAGGTTCGAATAGAATTTGATAATAAATTTGAAAATACGCAGACAGACCGTTGCACAAGGTTGCGGCCTCGTCTCTGTTAAGTATTGATTTTCTTGCAATCACTCTCAGACACTCCATGTTAACACATCTAGAGCTACCATCCCTTTTCGCTAATACATCTAACAAGCTGTTTAAAGCAGAATGAGCATTTTGAGAAGTTCAGTATTCGTCTGTAATTCCTACATTTATATTTCTAGAATATATATTGATAATACATTTGCCTCCTCTTCGATCATAACTTTTAACGGTACTATCCACTCCTTGGTCTTGGTTTCCGATTGCTAAAAGAGTGAAAGTATTTTGTTCATTGCTCAAAATATTTTTTTTCTTTCTTTAGACAATAATCTATCTTTTTGTAAATAGCCCTTGTGTACGTTTCTCTTTTATAATGCGTTTGGAGTTATAAAACTTACGGAGGTAATCTTTTGCTTTTTGATTTTCCTTTGTGTATAAAACTCAATGATCATTATAAAAAAAAAACACAACTTATTAGTAAATTTACCTTTATTACTTCCACAAAATCTTCTATTAAATAAATACTTCTCGTTTTGGTTTTTTCAGATAAATTGCCTTCAATTTTTGTGGCTTCTCTTCCTGTACTCTAAATATAATGAATGTAGATTTTTATAAATAATAGTGTAAATAGACTATACCGTAGAGCGCTTTATTCTTTCTCTTGATCTAATTAATCTATTAGAAAGAGTTTTTTCATTAATATCCTCACTTTAATTTAATGCATTTTGGAGTATTTAGAAACTTTGGATTGGAGGAAATAAACCTTCGTCAAAACCACTTACTAAAAAAAAGTGGTCATAAATACACATGTATATCTATATTTTAAATGTGATACGCATTTGAATTGTTTTTAGCTTTATTGTATAAATTAATATGCTATGGGAGCAGTAACTGAAAGTGTCTCAAACTAATAATCAGTACCTATAAAAACCATGTTCTTTTTTTCTTTGATATAATCCAGATCTATATTTTGTACGTAATTCAAATGATCTGGTGTATTTATTTTAGGATTTGATATGTTGATATTTAAGTTCATGTGATATTTGTTTTCATTTAATGACTGTAAAGTTTTAGTTTCAGATTTCTTTAAAAGCTAGATCGATATATTTATATTAAATGTCATGTTTTTTTTAAAAAAAGAAAAAAATAGTAGTTCTACCTGTTGAATTATACGTTGCTGCTTCTTCAGTACTGCGCTCGTCACACGTTTGGGTCAGGCAAAATAAAAATGAATCAGCGTTTTGGAATTGAGTCAATTTTTTAAAAATGAGTCAACCAATTGAAATTGAGTCAACCTTTCCAAGTTAAGTCAAGAGTCTGGAAATGAGTCGATTATTTTTAAATTTGGAAAGGGGGTTTTTTATTTTATTTATATTATTATTAAAGGCCTTTTTGATAAGCCAAACTTTTGGACCAAAAAGTCAAAGAATGAGCGATCCAATTGCGACAATCTTGGCGTGATATTTTTTCAGATGCTTTTGTAATGCAATCCTCCTGCTGACATTGAGTCGCACTGTGGTAGGATCCATGTTAAAAACATCTTTTAACTTGGACCAGAGCTCCTCAATTGGATTCAAAAAGGGAGAATAAGATGGCAAGAAAATGATTTCATAACCACGCTCGTTAACCCATTGTTGTACTTCTTCTGTTTTGTGGATGGAGCAGTTATCCATTAGTAGGTATTTACATTTGAGACCTTGTGCGTCGATACAAGTAAAAACATCCTCTATAAACTCCAAAAAATCTTGGCCAGTTGTTCCTTTTTTTTTGTTTTTTCCCTTTCAATTCAGCAATTTTTCTTTTCTTGTTGTCAGGTGCTTCTACTCTGCGTCTGGATAGTGTGATAACACCATCGGCAGATATAGCGCCAAGGATGCTTAGGTTTAAGCCTTTGCTCTCAACAGTGATTTTGCATGGCTCTCCTACAGGCGACCATCCACTTGAGCGATGCATATTTCTGTTAAAACCCGATTCATCGATAAAAACAACTTCAGACATGAAGTCGATTCTCTAGAAATCCATTCAGAAACGACATTATATCTTTGAAGTAAGGTTTTATCTTCATCTCTTTGAACAAGCTGTTTTTAGACACGCTTAAAGCTTAATCTGACTTGATTTGTCATGTGCCTTTCAAACGTTTTGCTGCTAATTGATAAACCAGAGAACGATTCGCAAAGTAGTCGAGTCATATCATCTAAGCTTGTTGTTGGCTCTTGTTCCAAAGAATCAAAAGTGAATTTCGTATGGTGGTCATTTATTTTTGAGATAACTTTTGATTTCTTCGAAAAAAAGTTTTCACCAAGTTCACACATTTTTTCCACTTAACTATTTTTCTTATAGCAGTACTCTCTGCCAGTTTGACGTGTCTAGCAGCTGCTCAGATAGATAGATCCGGCTGATCTTGAAGGAGGTTGATCATTTTTGCAACCTTTTCGTCATTTTTTGTAAAATATGGCCCTCGAATTTTGAGCTGTTCTTTTTTCGTGGTACCTTTTTCAGCATCTTTTCTAGTTATTTGCTTTTGTTCGAGCTTTTGCTTTTCCAATTCGTCAGCTGGTCCCTCCCAATCCATATATGTCTGAATCGCTTGTGTACGATCTAAACGATTTTCCATTTTAATATTAAATAATAACTGGAAGAAAAGAAGAAAGAAAGAAAGAAAGAAAGAAAGAAAAAAGAGTAAAGAAAAACTTGGATCAAGTATATTTTCTATTTTCTTGGCATCTGTCATAAAGCCATTCGCTTATTTCCAGACTCTTGACTTAACTTGGAAAGGTTGACTCAATTTCAATTGGTTGACTCATTTTTAAAAAATTGACTCAATTCCAAAACGCTGATTCATTTTTATTTTGCCTGACCCAAACGTGTGACGAGCGCTGTATCTTTGATTCCCTAGTCATTGTAACTTTATAAAATCACGATGCTTCTTTACCTTCATGGCACTAATAGTGGAGAGTATATTACTCATTTGACTGGTGCTTGTTGATGAATTATGTGTCTTCTTATGACCTCGTATTTTTTTTTCTATTTCATAGATATAAAACTATTTTTTGAATTCTACCATCTCCTTGCTAATTTTTTCAACGTGATCACCGATTTGATATGATTATTTTTTTAAAATATGTAGATCATCTGATTGTATTCATATCATTTTTTTCGTAAAGATTATGTCTTTTTAATGCTTCTATGTTTTGTAGCTCCCCCATGTAATAATGAATTGAATACTTTGCTGGTTGATAAAATCCAAAAATTGATCTTCTTGAGTATCGACTGGTGTAGGTATTCCTAATCAAAAATTTATAAAATAACAGACTAGTTGAATAATTAATTTTAATTCAGAATGCATAGCATCACAAGCAGTTAGCTGTTATACATTTAGGAAGAAGATCATGATCTATTACCTCCTGGTTAGTATAGTTCTTTCTAACTTTCGCATAATAATCCAAGTGAGACCTGTTATCGACGAGCTACTACAATCGATTGCTTATATTAAATAAGATCTGGTGATAATTTAGGGAATAAATAATATCCTATGTATTTCATGGGTTAAATGCATTCACACTCATTTGTGTCCATTTACACGAGTCTATGTTCAACTATACCTAGTTTCCACATTCGTTCACGTTCTCTTGATTTCATTTACCAGGTGAATCTCTTCATTTTTAAATCAACTTTATAAAATATAATTAAATAAATATTTACTGAAATAATGTACTTTGTATACATATGATATAATGTTTCACTCAAGAATTCTTATTTCACATATGTATTGCTCTGGAAAATTGATATGTCGTAGCGTAATACCGTACTGAGTGACAAACTGTCAGGGGGGAAGTACAATTGTATTTGTACCAAAAAAAAAAATATCGTTTTTTCAGTGTGATAGTAAAGAAATAGAGTGGACTACCTTTTAATGCTGAAATAGCAATTTTTGTCAAAGTAAATGAGTTACAAACTATCTCTAAAGAATAAGAAACACTATTTCGTTCATGTACATTTAATCATGCAAAATGTTTTATATTTTAAACACTTGTCTCTCTGCCGGAGCGCCATGAGAAGAGCCCTTTTAACCTTTTATGTTTTTATAAAACTCTTCTCATTAATGTAAATACTTTTTCTCAATAGTTTGAAAATTATTCTCATTTTCTAGAAAAACACAGTAAATGTGGTGAGTACTTTCTTAAAGTTACACATAAACACAGGTGCTATATATTTTCTGTTTTTGATTGATAGATATGTTCACAAGGAATTTGATCTTTTGATTTTTTCATGTTCCAGATTTGACAGAAATCACAAGGTACGCCCTATTTTTTATTTATTTATTTAAACCCATAAATACAATACTTTTATCAAAATAGTGTTATATACAACTGGTATTACAAGGAAACAAACAAAAACCCATTGTATCATACTTAATTAACTTCAGAATATCACGTATATGTTTGTTCTTAATTCTATTTTTTTTTTTATTGTTTTTTTTCTATATTTTTAATTAATTACAGGTATCAGTAGAATACATGAATAAAAGGTATTTTACTAAAGAATACTTTGGGAGGGTTTTAATGTTCGTATATAAAAAAAAACTAAAAGAACTAGGGAATAAAGCAATTCTAAAGGTAATGAGGTTTAAGGGAATTAATAAAGAGTACATAAATAGATTTAGTTGGCGTTGAGAGACTGTTGGTAAACCAACTCACTGTAAGTTCCGTTTAACTTAAGAAGTTCCCAGTGAGTACCCTGTTCAATAACACGGCCGTTCTTTACAACACAGATAAGATCAGCGTTTTGAATGGTTGAGAGACGATGGGCGATAGTAATAGTAGTACGCCCGCCTTCTTCTAAGATGTTATCAATAGCTTGTTGGACCAATTTTTCAGATTCACTATCTAAAGCAGAAGTAGCTTCATCAAGCAATAAAATCTTAGGCTTGCGAATCAATGCACGAGCAATAGCAATACGTTGTTTCTGACCACCAGACAATTGAGAACCCTTATCACCTACACGAGTATCATAACCTTGAGGAAGACTGACAATAAAGTTGTGAATATTGGCGGCCTTGGTGGCGATTTCTACATCTTCTTGAGTAATACTAGTAGGATCATCGACACCAAAACGGATATTTTCACCAATGGTCATATCAAACAGAACAGGTTCTTGTCCAACCAAAGCCATATGACTACGGAGGTTCTTGAGTTCGAAGTTCTTAGTGTTGTGTTCATCAACACGAACAGTACCGCTAGCAGGATCATACCAACGTTGAAGCATACCAATAGTAGTAGATTTACCGCAGCCTGAAGGACCAACAAGAGCAATGGTCATACCAGCACCACCGTGGAGGTTGAATTCTCCATTGAAAATAGAAATGTCAGGGCGAGCAGGATAGCGGAAGGTAATGTTTTCGAAAGCAATGTCACCCTTGATTTGACTGCGAGAAGGTTCGATGCCCTCAAGATCAGGATCAATTTTAGGTACACGTTCAAGAATTTCAAAGGCAGCAATAGAAGAGTATTTGGCCTTAGCAAAAGCTAAAATAAAATATTTGTTAGTTTTTTTTTCAGGTAATATAAAATAAAATCAATACTTACTTGTAGTGAAAACAGAAGCTCTACCAACACCTTGGGCGGTAATCATAATGGCCATCATACAAGTAAACATGTTTGAGAAAGGAAGACCTCTCTCAGCAATAAGACGGCAACCAGCATAGAATGCAACAGCATTTGTATAAAGTGTAATACCTTGTTGAAGAGAGTAACCAAATGAGGACATGATAGCCTTGTTTTGAGCAAGACGATGAGGGCGATCAGTGGCTTTGTAGTATTTATCTTCGAAGTAATTTTGCTTGTTAAGAGCAGCGACGGTACGGATTTCCTTGATAGCCTCACCAGCAACCTCACCACTTTGTTCATTAGCCTTCTTAGTCTTGTCTTCGAAACCACGATGAATCTTGGATTCATAACCAGTAGCAAACATGATGAAAGGACTCATGAGGAGAATAATCAAGGTCAGCAACCAACTCTGACTAAAAGCAATAGCCAAACCTACACAAATATGATTAGTGCTTGAATTTGAAAATTAAATAAACAAAAACTTACCAGTAATAGAAGTAACAATAATTTGAGTGATATCACCCCAGGTCTTGGTAACCAATTCATTTACGTTCTTAGAGTCAATAGCAAGCTTAGAAGTTAAAGCCCCAAGAGAATTGTCGTCTTGATCAAAGTAGCCAATTTCCTGCTTCATGAATGCACGGAAGATTTCACCACGGAGACGCTTGGTGTAACGCTCACCAGCAACTTCAAAGGAAATGACTTGAGTAGAGAAACCGAAGAAAGCGGCAATACCAATGACAACAAACAAGAAAGCATAAAGATTAGGTCCTTGCATTGGGCCGGGAGCAGCACTACCAGCAGGAACAATCAATTCAACAGTAACGCGAGAGAAAATAAGAGCAAAACAGGGGAATACAGCACCAGCAATTGCGGCACCAGCAACACCAGTAGCCATCATAGGCCATTCGGGTCTCATTTGCTTCAATACTTTACCAATGGGTGCACTCTGCTTCATAGCTTCTTTACGTTCTTCCTTTTCTTTACGGAGCTTAAGTTCGTAAGCATCAACAGAAACACGACTTGTAGTCTTGAACAAATTGACGGTTGTATCCTTCTCATTTTCAACAGTTTCAGCGTTACGCTTGTTCTCAGCTTCAATTTCCATTTGTTCACGTCTCAATAATTCTTCAGAATCAAGTTCTTCAACATCACTACCTTTCTGCTTTGTAGCAATTTCTTGCTTTCTAACCAAATCAGCATAAACGCCGTTTAAAGCAAGAAGTTCGTTGTGATTTCCTTGCTCGACCAAGTCACCTTGTTGCATAACAACAATAAGATCGGCACTACGGATGGTAGAAAGACGGTGAGCAATGACAATAGTGGTACGATCAGCAGCAGCAGCATCTAAAGCTTGTTGGACTAAACGTTCAGACTGAGTATCTAAAGCAGAGGTAGCCTATGAGAAAATAAATAAGTAAGTAAATAATAAAAGAGTGAAAATAGATTAATATAATACAATACCTCATCTAACAAAAGAATAGAAGGGTTCTTAAGAATAGCACGAGCAATAGCAATACGTTGTTTTTGACCACCAGAAAGCATACCACCATGTTCACCAACAAGTGTTTCATAGCCATCAGGAAGTTGAGAGATAAAAGAGTGACAATTGGCCTTCTTACAGGCTTCAACGATATCATTGTTAGTTATTTCACGATCAACACCCATGAGCAAGTTTTGCTTAATACTCATATTGAACAAGACTGGTTCTTGACTCACAACACCAATCTGACGACGAAGCCAAGCAACATTGTATTCTTTGAGATTATGTCCATCAAGAATAACAGAGCCTTCATTAGGGTCGTAAAAACGCTGGAGAAGTTGAACACTGGTGGATTTACCTGAACCAGAAGGACCGACAAAGGCAACAGTCATACCAGGCTTGATCTTGAGGTTGAGTTTCTTCAAAATAGTGATATCAGGACGAGTAGGATATTTAAACATGACGTCTTTGAATTCAATATTACCGATAGCCTTTTCAGGGGTCAAGCCTTCAGAGCTATCAGCATCAATTTCAGGAACTCTGTCAATAGTGTTGTAAATCTTGTATGCAGCACCAGAAGCACTGGATACAGCAGATAAATTGGGAGGTAACTGAAGAAGAGCAATGGCACCCATGATCATAGAAAAGAAAACAACAAGAACAACATCACCTCCCAACTTACCCTCGCGAGTAATTTTAGCACCATACCAGAATGAAAGACCGTATGTAGAGAAAAGAATAAACATGAAAGTACCAAATCCAAAACCAAGAATCATACCACGTTTAATACCAGTCTTCATAGCTTTTTCAAGTTTGTTATTATAAAGCATAGAGAAACGGTCTTGAAGCGAGAAAGAATAAACGGTTCTAATACCAGAAAAGACTTGTTCAGCAACTGAACCAGCATCGGCATAAGAATCCTGAGTTTTGAGGGTATATTTAGTAATAAAGTAACCCATACAACCACCAGCGCCAGCCAAGAGAGGAAGTGTAGCCAACATGATAACAGCAAGTTGCCAGCCTTTAACAAAGGCAACAATAAAACCAGCAATAAATTGACCAGCACACATGATAAACAAACCAAATTTTTCAGAGATACCATCTTGAATCAATTGGGTATCAGTTGCAAGACGGGTAGTGAGTGAACCTTCTTCGGCTTTATCGAACCAGCCCATTTCTTGACGAAGAATGGCATGAACATATAAGGAACGAATACGTCTAACCTGATTTTCACCAGTTAAGACCCAGACGCAATTGGCAACATAAGCAGCAACCAAGACACCGGTGCCCATATAAACAAAAGTAAGAATCAAAGGGTGAGCTTCAGGTACAAGTCGTGATAAATCTCCAGATGAAACAATAACACCAATTGTATTCATGAATTGACCGAAAATAATAATCGAGCATGGCTGAATGGCACCAATACCTGCAGAGCAGATCATAGCAATAAAAATCAAAAACAATTCTAATGGTGTGGCGAAACGGAAGAGCTGAAAGATTGACACAGAAAGTTGCTTTTCCTTCTTCTTCTTCTTTTTATCATTTTTAACAGATTCATCAGCACCTTCGACTTTTTTGACAGGAATAGCAGCGATTTCTTCTTCCAAAAGCAATTTTTCATCTGTTTTCATGTCGGATGTATTAGCTGTGTTGGTGCTATTTCGCTTATGACCATCTATAGTCTGACTCGTCAACGACGAGCGTGACGAATTACTTAAGGCCATCTTTATTAGACACTAATAAAATGTATGTATTAAATGAGAGTAATAGATCAGAGTCAAAAAGAAAGAAAAACGTCTAAATCAGAAAAAAGATAGTTGCGATATTTATATTATACATCATGTGGTACAAAGTAAAGGTAGCGGAGAGTTGATCTCCGGTTCAATAATACACCGCAATCACCGACCCAATCATGAAAACAGCACTTTAACAGCGCACAGGACAAAATCAATTTCACGTTCGCGTTTGAAACTCCTATACTTTATATTCGGCACCTTCTCCACTTTTGCCTGGTGAAATTTCAGACAGAAAAAAATACTTTTCCATATGAATCATATATCTAGTCCACGTGACTCGGTGGAATCAAAGTATTATTTTAGAAAAATTACGTATTTCTAAATTCGATTCTTCTATTAGCATTGAAATTCCGTGAGTCATGATCCAAAGTTTCAAGGTTCTCGATCATTGCAGCTTACAGAGCAATATATTTCACTTATAATTGTTAACACACAACTTTAATAAATAACTTGCATATCAATTGGACAATTTAATTTTGTACGACATAAATTGAACCAACAAAAAAGGAATAACCTCTTGCTGTAAGTTAACGGTGTATGGAGCAGATATTCTTGTGCTAAAAACTTGATCATCGTAGTCTTCGAGATTATGCCTTCTGTGTAGCTCCATTCTATTTGGTGTAAATCATAATATTTTGATCCGCAGTGTTTGCTGCGGAATCCTGTAGCTGGGTATTAAAATTTTGTTTCTTAATCGTTTAGAATTTTCGTTTATCAATCTATATGCTTTTTTTTATACTCTCATTTTACCGAAAATCCGGTATATACATGTAAATAAGTAACCTATTCTATTTTTGAACATTATCCAAGATACATTTATCCCGATTTATTATATAGTGACCATTGTATGAGATGGTATTTGCTTTACGAGTTTAGAATTGGATATAAGCAAAAAGTAATATTTCCTTATGTTACGTATTCCTCGATAATAACACATTTTTTTTAGAATTTTTAATTTGTAATAAAAAATGACAATAAAGCACATATAATGTAGTCTGTATGGGTCTTTGTAAATAGAACAAAAAAACACAAGATTGTTGCTGTCACAGATAAAATTTAAAAAATTATGCTTCTTACATTATTACTAAAATAAAGTTCATAAAAAATTAAAGCGGGACAAGTAACTTTTTATATTCCTCAGTTCAGTTCAGTTTGTGTGTATATGGTGCCATTCTATGTGGCTCCGCTTATGTACTTTGTTAAACAAAAGAACTACATCATGAAAAAAATCCTTAAAATGTTGATATTTCCATTTTTATTATAGTTTCAGATATTATCTTGAATATATAGCAGTTTTTGTAATGTATGATTATATCTTCAGTAAGACCGGCGCCTCTCCCGTTATTGATGTAAATACTTTTTTTTTACTGAGATCGTTTTAAGGTTGTAACAAAAATAACCTCTTGATATTAATGGTAAAATTATTTCCTTGTTATTCTTTTTATTATTATTACTATTTGATAGATTAGAAAAATATAAAAGCTATATGTCATACAATATTCGACATAGAGCTTACTCCGTGGAGAGCTTTTAAAGATTACGAGTACTTCTTTATTTGGATGTTTGTCAGGTTAAAGCATGGTCGATATATTTTTGAGTCAAAAATTTGAACCACGTTCCGCTTTCTATTTAAAATATATTACAGTGTAACAGATCCATTGATCTATCTATTCTTTTGTATTAACTATCAATTACATGGAATAGATCTGTGATCACCTCAAATATCAAGGTTAGCGGTTTAGCTATTCGAATGCTATTTGGTACATTTAGTATCTGATTTATCCTAATTTTTATTAGTTTTATCTTGTTTTGATTCCAAATATATATTTGCAAGCACATCGGTATGATATATGATTGGTTTAAATAGCTCCATAAGTACTACAAAATATATATATGCTATCAATGCTTTTAATACCCGAACGGTAACCATAAAATCTTAAAAATCGACTTCTTATCACGCGAAGACTTTTCAGTTCAATACAGGGTTTTGAGAACTCTTTTAGTATAGCTTATTATTTTAGTGACATCTTCTCTCTCTCTAGCAGCTGATTTCGCTATGATATAGTCGGGTTTTTTAAAATACACTGAAGCTAGGTCATATTTTGACACACCTTTCAAAGATTTTTTTTTCACTATGAAACACTCCTTTTTCAGTATATAAAATTACACTATTTCCCATTTATTTTCATTTTGTCAGACATAGTAACTCAAGATTTCATACCAATATATTTATATAAAAAAAAATGGCCGCTCGGTCCGAACGAGCAATGATAACCAATGTAACAACTGTGTAATCTAATCTCCCTATTAGGTTAATAGACATTGTTAAGAAATAGAATGTGGAAGCCTACACCAAGTAGACCATTAATTGTAGACTTTGTGTATAAGTAAAGTAAGTCAAGTATTCTATTATTTAACGGCTTAGCGTCTGTCTGAAAACTTTTAGCGGTAGCCATCGAAATAAAATAAATATCAAAGCTATGCGATTATTTATCTCAATATGTAAACATAATTCTTTTTTTATCGAGGTACTTTCAAAATGCACATGAACATAATGGTTTCTGTAACTCCTTAAATATATTTCCTGATCTATAAATATATTGGGGCTGTTGCACATATATTTATCTTCAAAGTGCTGGATAACCAATCATTTCTGTTTGAAGATGCACTGTATCACATGACTTTTCGTTTCTGTACAGAATTAAAGTTGCTTGTCAATATGTGGATACAATAATAAACAACAGAGATAGAGTATCCCACTGTAAACGACAAATAAACAATGTATAATTTAACTTTATTATAGATTAGTAATTCTACAGCATGTATCAATTAAGGGAAGAAAACATCTATCACTCTGAAAATGTTATTTATTGCTCCATCATTTACGATCTTTAATTATAAATACAAGGCACTACATGGTGCCCCTTACTCCATATGTCCTTATTGTTGATACCTACCTAAATTACATTAATTGGTTCTGTATGAATATATATTCGGATGTATGCAAACTTGCAAAATACTATCGAAACTCTTGATGCTTAATTTAGGCTTTCTGAATTAGTAATATTTCGGGATAGTAAATGAAAGTATATGCAGTAGTGTGAGCCGAGGCTCTATTGAGTCAAAAGTCAATAAGAGAAAACGGCCAAATCAATTTGGTATGGTTAGCCGAAAATATTTTTTTATCGCTGTAATACATCAACCGAATATATCAAATGACTTGCGTTCTATCTTAAATAACGTCTGGCATGTAATACGACAAAGTTATAATAATTAGCATAAAATCAAACGAGTACTTTTTCGATTATATATCTTGCTGATCAAGAAATTTTAATCGACAAATTTCAATATTAGCACCACTTTGCCAAAGAGCGACTGATGGCCGTATTCTAGATTTTTGTTTTAAATTTGGAACTTTCAAAAAAAATTATATTCAATCTCAGTCATCAAAAAAGAAACTCTTGACTTACAGTGGTTTGCGTTTAAAAATCAAGATTTTCAAAAATTACAAGCTCGTTTTATAATACAAATATACAAAAAAATCTTAAATCTTGAATTTCAATTTCTTGGTTTTTAAACGCAAATCACTGTATGCACTATGTTATTAAAACATCTTTAATCAAGGAATACCAGAAAGGGTTTGTTGAGGTATCCAAAAAAATCTTTTCATAAGACACATTCACCGTGTTTTAGTATATAATTCTTAAGTATAATTATACATAGTATGTCAATATAATACGCTGATTGTCTATAATTCTTATGTTTTCTTATCACTACACTTGCAAAATGTGTGCAAATTTGAATCACATCACTATTTGCAGGTTTGGTGTACATTGAGGAGAAGCATAAGCGCTGAAACTAAAGTTTTTTCTTAGAGCTTTATTTTTATCCAACAAAAAAATCGTTTTATATTATTACCTTTCGAAGCTATTGCTCTTCGTTATTAGTCTAAGGAAGAACTTCAAAAAGTATATTATCTTCTAGATTTGATTAACAATAAAAACAACGTGATGAAAATGTAGTCGGAGCATAAATAATTGCTATTCTTTTAAGCTCCTTTTATGACAAGAAAACGTCAAATAGTACCAGCTTTTTTTTTTGTTCATATTGGATATCAAAATTCGTTAAAGCTATAACCTAATGAAAAAATTGAAAACATTTACTGTCTACTAATACGAGAAATGAATAACTTTATAATCAGAAACAATCATGCAATTATCTAAATACGTTAATGTTTTTATCTTATTTATCGATCAATAAATCGCCAATGTCATCGTTGTTTCATAACAATAACCTCCTTGGTTTGAAGCACTTTGGATACAAGTGCTTTTTACAATATTTTTCTTAAATTAAATATCCAGAAACGGATTATAATAGTCTTTCCATACTTATTAATTCAGCCTAAAATCGATATGTTTTGTAAATATACTATACTTATTATATAGCTCTATTACGCTTTCGTACATATACTTTATAATCTAGAATGTCAAAGAAAGTGGATTTATGTATATAGTATAGTTAATTGTTGTCTTAGACAATAGTGCTGGAGGTAAGCAGACCAGTCAAAAGTCCCTGAAGTCAATGGTTGTGTAACACAAATTGTTGAATTGTTTTTTAATTTAATCTAACTTGATTATTGGTATTAAAAAATGGACATGTCTATATATTTATGTCCTTCCTTTTCTATTAGCGTATAAACTATATTTTCAAGCTATTCGTATCACTTTATCTGATATTATAAAGTTAATACATTTCCACGCTTTTAAAAACGTAAATCGTTTACCTGTTATACATATATATATATATATAGCCCGTATATATGCATATGCACCGTAAATCACCGAAGCATATAACGACAGGTCAGCTACAGAAAATAGTACAATTTCTAATAATAAAAAGTCTAGGTTGATTGTTTGAGAGCTAGAAATGTTGATTTTCTTGGCACTTTTATCATTGTTTATTGCTTTGTTTAATTTCATTATGAGCAATTATTTTTTTCAGTAAGAAAAACTAATAACTGCTTATAAATTATATTATTTGCCAAAGGCACGGCTTTCCGGTATTAGTACTGTTTTATTTCTAAAACAAGATGTTACCCAGTCAATACCAAAAAAATATCACAATATACAGACTATATTTAGATGCACCTTAATATAAAAGGGTTGCATATCATAAATACTTATAAAATAGTGACTCAGGCGCTGTAGTTAAGATACTAGCGTAGTGGAGTTATATATAAATATAGCCAATTACGCGGGGATTACCTAAATCTTTGTCTTGGTGAAATTATTGACTAAATCGAATGCATGGCTTGTTTTTTAAGTGACACGATATAATGTACTACACAAATATTACTATCAAGATTGACTATATTTTTTAGCGATCTAAACTAATATCTTCGGAAAACTATATTTTTTTCTTTTTGTTTTAAAAATGAATAAATTTAATACTGCCGTACCTAAAAGCGTACCCGTCTTACATCAAATCAAAAGCTCTACATGATTGATAAAGGCCAGACAATTAACAACATGCATGCTAAGAATAAATACCAAGAGTTTGCTAACTGGACTATTACAAGGTAAGACCTAAAGAACTGTCTCTATAAGACAATCATTTTTAAGATTTTGAAAAAGCGAATTAGTTTACTTAAGAAAAGTAACATCCAAAGAATTGACATTAAGAGTAGCAATCCACAGTTGAAAGGTGGAATTGAAAAGCCTATTACTGACAGTACAGAAGCAAATGTTTATCTCGATTATAAAACTTTTATAAAATACGCAAAGTATATTTCAGTGAAATAATTTAAGATCGATGTATTATCTGAGAATCAGAGATCCAGGTTTTCAAATGGGTGAGTTTAGAGGAAAAGGTCATTTTTAAGCCTGCAATTTTATACTTTTATCGTATCACAAACTTTTTTGATAGCCAACTCTCGATATAGTAAATTTGGGGGAAATCTTTACTGATTATTTCCTAAATGAAAAGTCAATCTTTGGAGTCATATTTTTTTTTTTGTCGTGCCATAGATTTTTCAATAGCTAATGTTCGATATAGTCAATCCGAAAAAAAAAGACTATTTCTTAAATGAAAGTATAGTCAATTTAAGGAGGGAACATTTTTGGACTAAATTGAGGTTGACTAAATTTAGACATAACTGTAAAAGCAAGCATATAATATTACATTAAACATTAACATAGTCAAAAATCATTCTCAGCAGTTATTTTATAAAACACATACTGCTTGAGCATAATATAAAAGTAAAGGTTTTCTTTTACATTATAATATTCTCCTATTTATGATACAATACAAATGTGAGCTTCTAAGTTGATTTATACAAGCGGTAGTTAATGATTTATATTTTATTATGGCTTCAATATCTTTGTAGATCTTTATGAGCGTTTCCACACGTGATTTTGGTGACTCAGAATAGGCTCTATAACCATGTCTGGGGCTACTTTGAATTTGAATTAATTCTTTTTTAAATTTGGCTGCCCTCCGCAAGGGGAGCCAAATTTATTGGGATTCTTATGATAATAGAGCCAATTTTTTTTTAGCGTGTATATATATATCTGTATATATACTGCTCATTTAGTGATATAAAAATAAAATATAATAGTAAAATGTCAGTTATTAACAAAAAGCTAAATATTTAGCTATTAGAAGTATTGTCACAAGGAGGCCCATTTGATCTTCCTAAGCAATCGTCTTTTCTACATATTCCGCATTTATTTTCGCATTTATTTTTACGCAAATCTCCAATGCTACTTTTTTGACCACATATTTGGCATGTTCTTTATGATATTTACTTTCTTTTTATTGCTTTGTGTAGAGGAGATAGTGGTATACCTTGTGGAGTGTTATTTATTCTTGGTCTTATATGCGGTGTAGGTGGTAGTAAATTTGGTGCTACTAATGATAGTGAAGAAAAATAGTTACTTGATGAATTTTGCATAGAAATTTGAGAAGAAGGAGGGTGATGTTGTGTATTTGCAGGAATAGAACATGTATAGCGTGCTTCTGACTGAGCTGCGTTTCGAACTTCACGATATGCAACAATATTCAAAGTAACAGATTCTCCGTATTTCCTTCTATCTTGGATATATAATCAAAATGTTAAGTATATAAAAGCCATAATATTTAATCATTGAAGTACCTCATTTTCAGAAATTGTTTCGGGTTCAAAATTTTTGTCAACTTGACTATCCGCAGGATTTCTTGATACAAAACCAACAATCTTTGGTTGTTTTGGGTCTTCCTTTTTTTATGCCCCGCGTTGTGATCAGTCTTGTTTAAAGTACCTGCTGGTCGACCACGCCTCTTCGTCAAACTTGTACTCGATTCAGCTGCAGAATTTATATTAACATTCGAATCAGCCAT
Organism: Backusella tuberculispora; assembly: GCA_024140245.1. Classification (NCBI taxonomy): domain Eukaryota; kingdom Fungi; phylum Mucoromycota; class Mucoromycetes; order Mucorales; family Backusellaceae; genus Backusella; species Backusella tuberculispora. Next base: position 132,110 of record VCJD01003335.1, on the reverse strand, counting down.
GTTTATTTTAATTATTTGTAATAATAAAAGTATCAATTATTAATTATAAAGTTTTTAAAAGAAATACGAATACAAATTAAGATGTGTAGTAATTAAATTCTGAAAGCACCCGTCTGAGAGTGAGAGCTAAATTATCCTGATTGGCTAGTTGCTTCATTTTAGAGTATCTCATTGGCTGAAATAGCCTCACGCACAAGCAGAGAGCCTTTCTTAATGCACCACGACATTAAACCAGAACTGTTAATAAAAAAAACGCAAAGCGTTCTCTTATGCTCACTCGCTCCTTATCCGCAATTGGTGTTTATTCCAAAAATTTCCCACCCACACTGGTCTCTAAATTATACAAAACCTTTATACGACCTGCATTCGAATACGGCATCGCCATCACTTATGTAATAAAACCCAACACTTAACCGCCCTCGACAAAAGTTAAGATCAATGTCTCCGTCTCCTATTTGGAGGACACCGAACTATCTTCACCAAAGTATTAAGACACATGCTTAATATACCTTCTTTAACCGAACGCAAACACATATTAACTTTTTTATATTCAAATCGTGCTTTTCAATTACCTAACTCCACTCTTTTATTAGATATTATCCCTTCCTTTCAAAAACAAAACTACTGCCCCTACCAACATCAATGGCATAAACTTATCCGCTCCTCATCTTTTTTCCCTTCAACTCGTCCCCCTCGGTATCGTATAAATCAGATCCCAATTATAAAGCGTACCAGCAAACTCTACTTGCAGAATGTTTCGCAGACTCTGAAAATAATAAATTATTACACTGTTGTCGTCCAATTCTCAAACTCGATCCCATTCTTTACCTTTCTATGTCCACTTATGATCGTAATCGCCTCATTCGTTGGCGCAGAGCTTGGCTCTCATCAAAACTGATACCTTGTCTTAATTGTAACTATGCAGCGAACACCTCCCGCGAACACCTAATTCACTGTTACGACCTAATTAATCAACTTGACCTCCTTCCTCTCGCAAATAACCCTCATCCTATAGACACTCTATTAAACCGCCTCCCCATCTCCGCTCCCAAAAAAGAGCCAGGACGTTCGCAAACCTACTTCTACTGGTTACATCGGTGGCCTACACTCCTTCAATTCCTTAAAGACATCGACCATCAAGTCCATTCAGACCTTGTCCACCAGCAGGTTGCCATGATCACTTCTCCTGAATTACTCTTGCAAATGCTTCACCCTGACGCAGAAAAAAAAAAAAGAAAAGAAAAGCGACTGGCCCTCTTTGTACTGTTTACAACAACGATCTTTTATAATTGACAAGCCTGTTTCAACCCCAACCTCCAGCTATGATAAAAAATTAGCTACCTACGCTTCGCTCCGGAGAATTTTTTTGGACCTTCACTTATGGTTTGGGACCGCTGCGCTTTGAAACAGGCTTGTCGCCTGCGGCGGGCGTTGGACAGGACGATTAAAGCTTAATAGACTTAGATGATAATGATGTTCGTACGTGATTTAAAGTCAGAAGGCAGTCAAACTACCGGACAGCTGTAAAATCTCTAAAAAATCACTGGATAAATTTCCTTTTATATCGTAACTCTACTGGCACACTGGGTGTTTTTAATATAATGATTCTGACCCCGCTCACTAGCTCTAAGCTTGCCTATTCATCCTCATTATATTCAATGGTTTTCTGTAACACCCACTTGCCTAAGGGATACGGGTCAACTGTAAAATAATCACTATTAATAAAAATCAACTATTTTCAACAGCCTCAGAATATCTGTTGAAATAATTCAAAGTCAGCCTACAAACTTTAAATCTCTTAGTCTTGCTGTACAGCATTACTCTTGTTTTCGCGATTCTCAATAATTAATATAAAATGGTACTCTCATCGCAAACAAAAACTACTATATTACCATTTTTTCCCTTTTCAGAACAATTTAAAGCAGCTTTGGTTAAGGAAATGGTGGGGAAAAGATTAGATGAACTTCGAACACCAACACTTGTCATTGACAGAAAGATCGTTGAACGTAACTGCACAAAACTAGGTAGAGCCAGTAGCGAACTCGGTATCAAAGTTCGTGTGCATGTGAAAACACACAAGGTATTTTTTTCTTTGTTAAATCTTATGCTATATATTTTTTTGCTTAGAAAAGTTTTTTTAGACTGTAGAGGGTGCTGAGATCCAGTTATCTAATACGCGAACTGATGCTATTGTAGTATCAACTATGGCAGAAGCACACTATATGATTAACAGCCGTTTAACAGAAAATGGACTATTGAAAGAGGTAAGTATAAGGAATAATGAGATATACTATGACAATCGTATTAAGGCAGATGATAGGTTTTACTTGGTTTTCCTATTTCTCCAGACAAGTTTAGTGATGTACTTGCACTTTCTCACGATGTTTCGAAGTTTCTCATTTTTATTGGTAAGAGGTTTGAAGTATGAATAGAATTCAATTTTTTTTAATTTGTTTGATTTTTTTTTTATCAAAGACAATGTGGCGACTTTGACCGCACTAGAAGAATTCCTTGAGCAGCAGTACGGAACAAATGTGCCTGATAAAAAGATTACTGTATTTCTGAAGGTTGATTGCGGATACCAGTAAGTATTGTATTATGCTTTTATTATTGAATGTTGACATTTATATATAAATATATTTAGTCGTGCAGGTGTTCCATTAGATGATCCGTCAACTTTAGAGCTAGCAAAAAGACTCCAGAGTTCAGCTTATGTTGATTTCTACGGAATATATACGCATGCTGGTCACTCTTACTCTGCAAAGAGTTCAGTCGATGGTTTGGAATATCTTAAAGCAGAATGTGATATGGCACGCCTTTTCCGCGACTACTTTTTAACTAATGATGTAGAAGTAAAGGCAGTTTCAATTGGTGCAACTCCAACCATACATGCTGTTGTAAAGTATGCTCAAGAAGACAAAGAACTTATCAAACAAGTATTAGATGGAATCACTGAACTTCATGCAGGTGCATTTGCTTTCTTGGACAGACAGCAGGTGGCTACTGGGCTTTGTAGCTTGAGAGATGTCTCTATCTCTGTGGTCTGCCGAATTGCTAGTGTTTATAAAGATAGAGATAGTATTTTGATTGATGGAGGTGCTCTGGCATTCTCTAAAGACACCGCTCCTCAAGGCGGTTTTGGCGATGTTTTAGACCCTTCAGCTAAACCAAATATTAACCAGGAACCAAAAATTCTTACCGCATTAACCAAAGTTTCTCAGGAGCATGGCGTTATGACAAACTTGGATAGTTCTATTCTTTCAAGGTCTGATTTGGAAATAGGTAGTCTCGTACGTGTATTGCCAAATCATTGCTGCCTTACAGCTGCATGTCATATGTATTATTTAATTGTTGAAGATGGAGGTGATACGGTTTTGGATGTATGGGTTCCTGTTAAAGGATGGTAGTCGTTTATACTAAACCTATGGAGCATATTTTATTTTCTCAAAAAATATAGTTCTGATTTTGGATGAGTCATTTATTTTAATTATTCAGTAAACCAATTTAAAATTAATTTTGTACTTTTTATTTATTAAAGGAATAATGATATAATTGTTAAAACATAAAAGCGTATTGATTAAAGGAGATCTAGAGCGTTCATTTATTAATGTAATATTTTTTAAAGGCAGTGTATATACATTGGTTCAGGTCTCCCAGTCCATGACTTCCTCTGGTAGCCCATTTGATTTTCTCCAATTCACAAAGTCCTCATAGTTTTTTATAGTTCCTTGACTTTCTTGCATTGCCTTTCTATAGATAATAAGTGAATGTCGAAATCTACGTTTGTGATTTGAAAACCAATATGTAATGTTACGAGGTTTTAATCCAGTTTGTGCTTGAACCTGTCTTCGCTGCTCCTTATTCAGTTTATCTTTATGGCTATAAATATCAAAGAAAACTGACTTCAAGTAATATGTGGTTGCTGAATCATACGATGTTGCTGTGCGGCGAGTATTACGAACTTGATAAATACCTCTCTTTTTGTTTTCCTCTGTTCGTGACAGTGCTGATCTTCTAGACCAGGTAGCAGGAGGTGATCTTTTGTATATAACATTTTTGGTTTTTGGTTTCTTTAACGATATCTTTGGTGACTCTTCTGGTGATATATCATCATCTTCGATACCTTCTTCTTGTTGGACATAATCGTCATCATCATCAGTCTTTGCGTTTCGTTCTTGATCTTCATCCTCAGTATCTTGATTTTCCGCTACTGATTCCTGAGACACTATTTCAGATGGTGTCGAAGTTGCGTTAATGTTTTTAGAACTGGATCCTCCAAGCTCTGTTTTATTAGTTCCAGCAGGTCTTAAAATTGAAGTTGAATTATGTCTACCGACTATTCTACTAGAGTGCTGATTTGATGCGTTATCAGCTTCAAATAATGATTTTACTTGAGATTTACGTTGATTTCTATGATGAGTTGTATGGCCGGGAATATACTCTTGAATCCAAATTAGTTCGTTTTGTCCACCTCTGTTTTTAGATGATTTGACCATTTGTTTACTCTCAATATTCATACAGCTATTAAATTGCTTGAAGTCGATGTTAGGAATGGCTGAAAGCACATATTGGTTTATTTTATTAGGAGCATTCATTTGTTCAAAATTAATTTCCTGTAGGTGATAAGGCATCAAATGATATGTATTCAAAATGGTATTCGGTACATCATTCAAATTCAAGTTCATAAATTGGTTGTAAAAAGCTTGGAATTCATCTTGACTGTTTGTAGCATCATATTCAAAATCAGGTGAAAGTATTCGCTTAACCTCTGCCTTTATTCTTTTAGAAGCATCTCTAATAGGCTTAATGGCTTCTATTGGACTCTGGTTTAGTAGAATACGCCCATTCTCAATGATTTGAATTACTTGGTGCATTATTTCCATACGATCCTTTAATTTACGCAAAGCAGAAAATATAACCCGGGCTTGAGATTCCAGATTCACGTTGATATTACTTGATTTTACAATGCATGCAAGAACACTATGGATTGTTAATGCCGAACGGCGAAGCCAAGCTTGAGCTTCTAGTCTATTCAATGGATTTTTTGCCAGAATCATCACTTTTTGAAAATCTAGCCAGGTGTTTGCAAAAAAAGGGAAAGCACCATGGTATATATAAAGCGAGATATCAGGAAACTGCTCTACAAATCTCGTCAGAGGGACTGAACCCGAATTTTGAAAATGGTCATGATCGTTGCCGTCAAAGTCTACAGGCTGAGAAAGTTGCTTTTGGATATTTTCTCTGCTGAATGAGCAAGAAGTAGTTGAAGTAAAATTCTGCATAGATATAATTGGAGAAGCTATTTTTTTTTGAATATATATTAATATGAAAGGAGTTTGCGCTTTAAATTAAATAGCGAGAGGTTTACCTTTATGTATAAAAATAGTATCAATAAAAATCAATACAAAATAAAAAAAACAAAAAAAAGATAATCATTTTAGGGCGCATTTTATAACTTCATAAAAGTATTTACAAAAAAAGCGAACAAAAATAATTTAATATTTATAATAAAAAAGGCAGATCGGATCAATAAACATTTTCTTTTACTCTTTCATGTATTATAATGGTGCCTTTTTAAAAACTGAAATTACATCTTTATTGTATTTACATGTTAACTTTATAACTCATTGTATTCGCCTCTAGGAACCATTGATTTTTTTTATGGCTGTTCTGATCGAATGGGTGAAAACTTTCCACGATCGCGATTCTGGAAAAGAGAAGTTATTTTCTGAATGCCAGAAGCTCTTGGTGCTTTTACCCAGAAAATCAACCCAAAAAAGAAAGTAATAAAACACAGTAGACCATAATGATTATTTGAGAAATAGTTTGGTTTCAAAGACTCTGCATTATCCAGATCCGATTCTTCATTACTAGTTGCTGCTGTAACAGCACTAGAAGCTTCTTGACTCTCTATATCCTTAATTACAGCCTCAATTAAACCCTTTGAAGGTTCAGCGTCATATTTTTTTGATTTATATGGTGAATCTGATGCAAATATAAGTTTTTTTGCATAGGAAATATTAGTAATGGAAGCTTTTGGCATATAGGATTCAGCCTGAAGTATACTGTTTGCTATTGTTTTATGAAATGCTATAAAGATTTAAACCCATCCATACCAAAAAGAGAAAATAAGTTTGATTTCTATAATTTCTGAGGTTTAAAAAATCGCTATTTTAGGCTGTATTTACCTGTTGTGAAATGAGTCTTGTCCCACCAAACATATTTATTTGCCACACCAGAGCAGAGTTCACCAGGACAATCATCCAAATAAGGAGAAATAGAGTTTTTATAACCAAAAACAGCTGGATTAACGAATGTGTCTACGACTAATGAATGAATGTCAACGTAATCCATCTCAAGTGCATGATGGTGTTTATTAAGATTTGCTGCTTCTTTGGATAGTAACTTATTAAGACTGGCTGCTGTTATACTATGATTTAAGGCGAGTTCTGAGTCGGCGAAATAGGGCATATATTCAAGCGGAGGAACATTCAACAGTAAAAACCTGTTGGAGGAAAATATTTTACGAATTGATTTCTAGTACCAAAAAAGAAGTAAAAGAAAACAAAAGTTGTATATTAGTTGATTGACTAAATCGTTTCTTGTTAATTTTTTTTAATTACCATTTGTTGACTGATACAGTTAACGATATTTTTGGTATCAGCTGCAGTTTCGTCTATTTGAAATTGTTTAAGAACATAGGATATACAACTTAAGATATACTATATCTTTTACCTTGCAATTTTGCCATTTCAATGACATCATTAAAGCCTAGCCAAAAACCGAATACTGTTTCTTCAAAGTTCAAATCAAGTCCAAGTTTATAAAATGCTTCTACTTGATCTTTTATGCTTGGTGGAGAATATTCATCCGAGATAGATTCATATGCGTCGTTATCGCAAACAGCTCCACCAAAGGCAAAACTATAAAGTCTTGCATCCCAGCCTAGAGCCAAATATTCGCTCCATAAAGGTCCATTAGACCATCTTTGTGTATTTCCAACGTCTATTATATATATATTTATATTAAGAAACCATAATATTATTTAACAAAAAAAAAAAGAACTGTACCCGAGTAGGAATCACCAAAAATCACCAAGTTTTTAACGGTTGCAGCTAGTGAAAAGGAAGGAATGTAAAAACTAGCAATGGTTAAAAGTCTGAATCTCATGTTGTTAAGATGGAGAAAGGAGAAGAGGAAAAAGTAGACAAAACTAAGGAACCACGTCGTTTATTTTTAATTCTTTTTTCTTTTTTTAGAGCGAGTAGGGAATCTATTCCATATATGTGATTGGTTGAAAGTACGTTAAATCCAAAAGAAGTAAAATTTGATCAAAACACTGCTATAGTTTTAAAACGCAGGCAATGATTTGTATACTCTTCCTTCAATTCAATGCCTATCTATCATATGGAATAGGAAGCCTTTTTGAATAATAATAGTAGTAATGCAGTATTTATATTAAGTGTTGTTAAATACTAAATGAAAACATAAATATATTAAATGAAAAAGTGGAAGTTGATACGGACACAATAACAGCCGATCATCCTTTTGTATATTACAGAAACTTCTAAATGTAAACACAAGATGTGAGATTAGTATAGCTACTTCACTTTCTTTTATTTTTTTCTTTCTTGTATAACTTTTTGCTGAATAAGAAATCTTGTTGAACACTAAACAGTAATAGAACTAGTTCTAATTGCTGATGAGATAATCAATGCTATAATATAATAATAAAAAGAAAATAGGGAGCGCTATTGCTGATTCAGGAGCATATTACTATCTTTCTTTTTTCCATTTTCCTTTTACTATTAATACGTGTACTCTGGTATTATTTTTTTTTAATTTTTTAATAATAAAAGACATTTAATCTCACATACTAATAGTATATGTGTGTCATCAATTAAAATAATATTATATTCTGAATTTCTATGTTTTATATTAAAAAGCAAATATAAACCTGTACTTATTGTTCGACTGCTGAAACCGCCTATTCGTTTTATTCAATATCAATTATTAAGTGATACAAATATCTTGTTATTTTTCTAAGTCTTGTTCACATGAATATCGTGTTTTTTTCTTATTCATATTTATATAGAAGTATTTGTGATACAAGTATGCCAGTTAATGACATCTAGTCTGGGTAAACAAAGCTACACCCAGACCAGATCAATTTGATTAAAAAACGTAATGATAGTGACAAATGGTTATATATCTATACATATATGTATTAAAGAGTTTATTAAGAAATTGTATATTTATAATGGATCTATTCAATGATTTCTTCGCTTTCTTCAATGACTTCTTCAACCCATTCCTCAATGATTTCTGATTTGCCTTCATCTGCAGCTTGGAGTTCTCTACCCAATGCCTTGCGTTCTTCGGTAAGTTGGCGTTCGACTTCCTTTCTCCAGCCATACCAATCTTCCATGGCCTTTCTACGTTCAGCACGGAGTTTAGCGGCAGTGGCATCACCCATGGCAAGATCATCTTCATCAAATTGCTTAGAGTATTGTCTCAAATTCTTTCTAATCTTTTTCTTTTGTTCACCGTTAAGTAAGGACTTGGGACGAGGACGCCATAACAATTGTTTAAAGTTCTCAATGTTTTGCTTGAATAACAATTGACCTTTGAAGTCCCACATGCAGAAACCGTGGTCGGCAGATTGGCGCCACATACTAGAAGCAGTAACGACATAACGACCAGAAGGATCCCACTCAACGTCACTGACACCATAATGATCTTGGGTAGCCAAAAGTTGAACACTGGAACCAATATCACCCTTCTTGTCAGCAGGTTCAAAATCGAGGTCATAGAATTCAATATCAAAAACAGTGGAACTACGTAAAGTAGCCAATACAATATGGTGACCCTTGGGTGACCAGAAAAGATAGTTACAAGTCTTCTTATCGAGTGTCTTCATCAACTTGAAACCGGCATTGGCCTTCTTTGAGTTATCAAGGTAATAGAATTTAACATCGGTCTTGATGGTAGCTGGGCTCTGTCCGTGGACTGGAGTGGCGCCATGGTTGGGGTCATTAGTAGTAATGACAGCAAAACGCTCTCCAAAAGGTTCCCAGGCAAAGGCAAGCATAGGATCCTTCAATTCAATAGTTTCAACTGGAATGTTCTTTTGATTGACACGGAAAATTTCGATATTTGCAAAGGTGGACTTCTTTGTCTTTGTATAACGATCGACCTTGACAGCCAAGAAATGACCCTGGTTTTGCCAGTGGAGTTTACATTCAGAGACATTGAACAAATTCTTTGTGGCAATAACTTCCTTGGAAGGAATGGTCATCATAGTGACACGGGCAGGTTGGTTACCCATTTCAGGGGTCCAATAAGCCAATACATCTTCCTTATGAACCAATTTTGAATCAGAGGCATCAGGTCTAGCAGGAGACCATTCAAAATCAACAATACCGGGTGTCTTGATACTCTTCTTACCAACGAGACCCATTGAAGGGGCCTCATAGACGGACAATTGCTGACCTGGAATGACACGGGCAAAGTATTTTTCTGAGACAGACCATTTGAACATTGGCCAACGAACGGTCTTTTGTTCTTCAGCAGTTTGAGGAAGAGGGAAAGAACGAAGCAACAAACCAGTCTTAATATCCCAAATAACAATCTGGTTACCTTCATCGGACTCGGTGAATGGATGTCCACCAGGTAATCTATCCAAGCTAATAGGTTCGTTGGACCAAGTAACTAAGTAACGTTCGTTGGGTGAGAAATCAATCAACTTGACACCAGGGTGAACAAAACGAACAATCTTATTCCAAGAAGGACCACCCCAAAGAGCGATACCTTGGGTGTGGAAAGTACAAAGGTAAGAACCCTTGGGAGACCATTGAACATAGGTTTCGGTCCAGTTCTATTATAATTAAAAAAGAGATTATTATCGTCAATCATATTCAATCGTCCCCGCTACTCCTTCCCTTCCTACTCTTCCTCCCAATATACGTTGATTTAACTTACAGTTCTAGTATGAACATGCTCAGGAGACTCGGTCTTTCTATTCCAGAAAATACCAACATCATCTCCTCTGTACATGACAAATTGATCACGAGCCTGGCTGTCCATCAACCAACTCTTCAAATGTTCCTTGGGAGTATAAGACTCGATTTCAGGTTCAACATAAGAGTCATTCATTGCGCTATATTTTTCGACATCAGAGAATTTGTTGACAGATAAAGTAACAGTTTTACTCAATTTGTGTCCATCCAATTTAAGTGCGGCATGAGCAGATTCAGGGGTTTCGAAATCAATAAAAAGATAACTTTTTTTTATATAGAAACAAAAAAGTTAGCTTGTAAACTTCAAA
>VCJD01003335.1:39381-54840 GCA_024140245.1 Backusella tuberculispora | reverse complement strand
AAAAAAAAAAAAAGGTAAATTGTGAAGCTTGCATCCCAAACCACAATACGCTCATATTTAAAATACGTGAGAATTTACTATTTATATGAGTTCCTCAAGCAAAGCCAAAGGTAAATATAGTTGTTAATAACCTATATATGTAATATCAGAATAGTATTCATATAAATAATTAACATTATACAATTTATACTAGCCATGCAATAAATCAATCGCTACAAAGGGTATTACTATTTCAAAATTTTGTTTGGTTATTTGTCTGTGCATATGTAGCTCAGGTTTTTTTGGGCTATACATCTCATATTTTTTTCAGTCTGTTAAGAATTTCCCAGTCTTCTCATATTTTTCTGGTCTGCTTATTTTGCTCATATATACTCAAATCGAGCTTATATTAGTGGAGGGTCACTTTCAAGTAACTCATACGGCTCATATAATTCATATTGCCCACATATGAACAAGATAAACATATAGTGGTTTGGGATGTCACTTTGAAGGAAATATCTTTCATACTTATTAATGATTGAATACCAAACAAAAGAATATATATTTGCAAAGACATAGTAAACTGCGAGTTCATGAACTGAGAAACAATAGTAAATAAACATTTCCTTAGAAATATCTTAGAATTGACACCATAGGAACTAAATTATAGCTCCCATGATGACTGAAATCCATTTTTACATATTCTTTCATATCTAAAGAAGGAGAGATGTTGTGGATGAGTTATACCAAGAATTTCTCTGTACCAAAAAACTGTTTCCACGATTTTATAGAATTAATCAGCGCCTCTAATGATGACAAATGAAACTCAGTTTTGACTAACCATCTTTCGTGACTGATTTTAAGCACTCTTTGAAATTATTATAAATGCCATTTTTTAACTTTTCTTTTCTCCCTTTTTCTTTTTTTATTTATTTATTCATACCACAAAATAATAATGTTTACTGGTCTTGTTGAGATTGTTGGTAAAGTTTCTACTATCAAGGATAACGATACCTCAGAGTCTGGTGGAAACGGTTGGACCATTACAGTTTCTGATGCTTCAGAGATCTTGACTGATTGCCACATTGGTGATAGTATCGCCATCAACGGTAAATGGGTTGAATATTTTTGAAAAACGAGGAGTACACGTAACTTAACTATACGATATTAGGCACTTGCTTAACAGTAACAGAATTTGATAAGGATTCGTTCAAGGTCGGTGTTGCTCCTGAGAGTTTAAGACGTACCAATTTGGGTAAGAATTATTATTGGGCACAGATAATTGTAACTGTAATTTAAACAACTTTATACATAAAAGGGGATTTGAAGGAAGGAAGTCCGGTTAATTTGGAACGCGCTATGGATGCTCAAAAGAGATTTGGTGGTCATATGGTACAAGGACACGTAGACAACACTGTAAAGATCATCTCCATTAAGCCTGAAGGCAACTCAATCTGGTTCACTTTCCAACTGGACAAGAGCGATAATGATATGATGCGTTATATTATTCCAAAGGGTTTTATTTGTTTGGATGGTACTTCTTTAACAGTATGTGATGTAGATGACAATGAACGTACTTTCTCCATCATGATGATTGCTCATACTCAAAGTCATGTGATCATGCCAACAAAGAAGATTGGTGATCGTGTCAATGTTGAAGTGGATATGTTGGCCAAGTACGCACTCAAGAGTTTGGAAAATGCTATTATTACTAACCAGGGAATTGAAGATTTGGTGAAACGTGTTCTCAAGGTTTAATAATGGCAACAACAATATATGTAAAGAAAAATGTAAAAACACTCATTTTGTGAACAGTAGTAAATAAATTCGATTTCAACATAAATTCTGATTGCTGAGTAATACAATATAAAACTAATAAGGGATAGCATGTTTCATGATGAGCAACTTCTGAATTTTAGTTTGTTTATAGTGACAAAATTTGTTTATTAAAAATATTAGAAATGTCTAAAAATTATCTAGCAGAGTAACATATACAAAAAGGAAGAGAAAATAAAAAATTTACAGTGTGATGTTAAAAAACTTCAAGGTGTTTGTGCTTTGAGTGTTCATCCATTCCTTGATACCAGCAAGAGAAATGTGACCAGTGGGACCGTTAACAGCTTGGTGGAAAGGAATAGATGCATTCATTCTGCTGGAAAAATCGGTAGCCACAGTCATGTTTATTTGACCAGGCATATTACTGCCAACAGCATTAGTCATAACGGAATTGGGAGCAGTGGTAGTATTAGCGTTCATTTGAGATGCCATATCACCCAACAAGTTAGTGCCAACGCGAGGTACAGTCTTATCCCAAGCAACATCTTCCTCCAACATAGCTGTCAAATTATTAATGCGATCATTCATTACAACAGGATTAATCAAGTGCTTAGTGAAGTCCACTAATAAGTCTTCGTATTGCTGCTTGAATTCAGGTACTTGAAGAATTTTGGCAGTCAAGGGACGAGTATAGAAACTGGGGAAAGTGGAGTAATTACCGCTGTACATTTCATCCAATGAGAACATAGAAGAGCCAATAGTCATATCCATGTCAGAAGAGATATAGAAGAATTTACCGGTATTTGGTTCTTGGTATACAAAGTAATTATCAGCCATTGTTGAATAACCGTCTGAATAGCCCATAAGAACTTCAAGTGCCAATCTTTTTTTTTTTTTTAAAAAAAACATATAGTAAGCAAATAGAAAAATAATCAAATAACCCCCCAAAAAAAATTTTTTTTAATACTTACGATCGAAGGAAGGAATCAGTGTAAAGCTTCTTGTTCCACTCTTCAACTGCGTCTGATGTATTGGTAGGAGCCTCAGAAATAAACTTTGTGAATTCCATCAAAGGTTCATAGTTATCCTTTTTACCCTTGGAAGCCTTGACTTTGATATCATATTGACCCAAACCATAATCTGTAATATTATTAACATAACTTAAATCAGATATCTGGTTATTCTTGCTAGATTCTGCAGTCTGGAAGGCGCCTTGATATAAGTAACCATTTTTATATTTATTGCCATCGTTAAAGACATTGGATAACCAGGGATCCTGGAAGGTATCAATAAGACCAAACAAACCAAGTTCTTGATCGTTAATAAAGACACGGCAGAAAGAGAATTCAGCTGATAAAAGACCCACAGATTTCAAAACGTCATAAGCCAATTGTTCGCGCATATAAGATGGATCTGTTGCCAAGGCTCTAAGCTTAAATCTTCTATAATCATAGATTCTATCTTTTTTGTCCAATTTGACATTGTAGGAAAGTTTAGGCATCCAACGAGAGCTACGACCAGCCAAAGAGATTTCGACATCGTTAAAATTCAAAGTTTCGTTCAGGTTTATATATGTCATGTTAGTCTTTACATCCATCTCGCCACTGATATTGCTGTGAAGCTGGCTAATCAAGGTTTGGTTTGCTGTAAAGTAAATAGTAGGAATTTCACCATCGATATGGAGATCAGAAGAGATGCGGCTAATAGGATCCAATGGTTCGTAAAGGACAGGTAGCTTAGCAAGCTGGTGTTTATTCCATGATCTGTTAAAGAATTCATTTGGAGTACTAGAATTTACAGGGTGACGAAGGAAGGGCTCCACCTCAGTATTGTTGTTTTCCTTTGTGATTTTAACGTAGCGGTAACCTGATTTAGCGGCAGGAGCGCTACCAGTATAGAGAATAGGTGCTTCTTCATTTGGTGTAAGACGATAAGTGACATTATCAACAATAACACCCATAGTGTGAGTTTCATTTAAAAGATTAATGACGCTATAGTCAACATTTGACTCTTGGTTTAACTGAGCACTAGCCAATGCAAAAAGTCCTAAAACTAATATTTAAATGGATTAATAAAAATACATCATTTAGCTATACTTCGACATATAAAGATCCTAATCAGACTTACATAACGGTAATGATCTAGATACCATGATTAAATACAGTAGAGTAAGATATTAGTAATAAATAAAACTCAAATTTGTTTAATGAAAAGTGATCTTTATATACTTGTACGTATTCTCAGCTACTATACCTAATTCAAGTAACAAGGTTTTAGTTTCATTCGGGCCAGTATAACCCCGATTGTTGTCATTTGTTCTGAGTTCGGAAGAAGCATACGAATAAGTTCCTCATGTATGTATAATAACACTTCAGAAAATGATGACTGATATAAAACACACAACACATGGTAGAGATTCTTGATAACGTTTAAGCATGGTAACTTGTTTTAAATTTTCTTGGGACTTTTTTTTACGTTAATTTGATTTATACCCTCGAATGTAAAATTCTTTTGGAAAGTGTTTTCTTTTTATCTAATATTTACATGTCTTGCTTAATTTGAAGAGCGCTTTACCGAGAACTGGTGCCGCTCATACCTTTCCGATCAGAAAGTAAACAATGTAAGAGGTAAAGTTTCTCAAATTTTCTTTGTAGTAAATATTTAAGCCGCAGGCGTTAAAAATAAATTCTATTGGAGTGGGTAGGTTTATCATGAAGGAATCGAATGAAATAACACAACTCACTCGATCTGATGTCAAAAAAAAAAAACTTGTGCTGGATCGCTGATAATTAAGGATATATATAACTCCGTGTTTTCTTTTTACGTTTTCTTTTTTCACACTTTGATCCAGATAGATATACAGCGTAACCGATTTAGTATGAAGTAACAGTAAGTATTGGTCTTATGAGATAACTCGCATTCATCAAAATAGGGCAACATGCATAACTATATTGTATTGGTTCATCTAATGTAACAAAATAAATATAACCAAAAACAAATCACCGATATGCAATGGAACAACTATCATATTTTATGACTGCAAGTGCCCAAAATAAACCTGGTACTAAAATATACGTTAAAAGGTAACGATTATTAATTTACTCAGTTTCTTTATTTCTATATTGATACAACGGCTATTTTATTTTAATAGAAGTGTTACTATTATGTATATATGTATATATATATACATACGGGTGTTTTTCACCACCATTTACCTGGTAAAATATCCAAAACCAAGAAATTTTTTAATATAATGTGAACTGGATTATTCATAATGGATTATCATTTTAGGAAAATTTTCTAGTTCCGCTAAAAGCATAATCTGAGTCCGATTTAAAGCTCGTGTAACCGTGATGGATGGCAGAAGCACTTAAAGTGACGAGCACATAAAATAAACATCATTATACTGTGATTTTACCGGCATAAAAAAAATAAAAGAAACACACATTAAGAGAGAGAGAGTAAAAAAGTCTATGTTTGATTGTTAGTAGTGGGGTGAATGAAAATATAAGGATCAAAACCCTTCAATGATTAAAGGGGCTTTAATAAAAAAAACTAGAAGTGCATTTTTAAAAACGGGATTATCATGAAAAATAAATAAAAAAGAACCCACTTGCTAAAACGAAACATTTTTATTTTTTTAATGGTTACAATAAAACTAACTGGTTTTTCGGTTTGATTTTGTGCATTTATAAAATTAAAAAATGTACGCAATTCCAGTCTAAAAAACCTGTAAATATTCAATCCGTAGATGAGTGTCATGAACGTAATAGTGATATATTTTATTGACCAAAATCATTTCAATACTTTAGGTCTGCCTTCAATCTCAGACCTGTATATCTTTCAAAATATCGGACATGATATTGAAGATATCTATTATAATTACAGCAAAATTTTGTAAAGCTACATTCTTTATTTAAAATTTGGAGAATATGACGAGAGTAAAAATATTTTGGAGCTATTCATAACCGATTTTTTCATAAAAGGGGTGTATTTGTAATAGTTACGAATGTTTAAAAATATCAAGCTACGTTTTTAGCAAATATATATTCTTTTAAGCGATCTGTTCCACTATCCGGAGAAGAATGCTTATCTATATTCAGTGTTTCTTTATTAATCGTATAAAGGTAGTGGCTGAATTTTATAATATTCATATTTTCGACTACTTAAAATATAACCTTTTTCTTTTTCTTTTTTTGGTTACCTCTAATATTCAAGCGTGAAGTAGTTTTTTTTTTTAACATTTGGATGAATATTTTTTCTTTTAATTGAGTCATTAGGTCAGGTAAGAGCATTTGAGGCTATATTTTATCTCTTATTGCCAGTTCAAAAATATAATGCTGATTCGAGTATTTCTGAAGATTTAGATTTAGTAAATACGTTAAAATTGATTGTATGATAGATCAGACTCATGGAATTCGTGCTGGGTATGAACTTTCGCAATATATTTTGCAACTTTGATTTGCAATTTTTTTTTCAATAAATTATTTAGAAAAGAGATGAAAAAATGTGAAAAAGTAATTTAGAAAAGAGCAACAATTAGTTATATGAACAGACGTAATGATAGACTATAATGAGTACAAAATATTCACAATGGATATAGATGCTATCAAATAGAGTCAATGATGTATCAGAATAGACATAGGTATTATGAGGTTTAGGAGCAAGCCAGGATACAGATATTCAAACTAGTTATCAGGTACAGAGAGTATATGATAGATTTAACAAGTAGTAGCATGTATTAAGTTGAGATGAGTGTTTTTTTTAAAGAATAATAGCTAAATAATGACACTTACGACATCGCTTAGCCTACTGGTTAGCCCGGCGATAACTGTGAATTATTTTGACCCTATATGATTAAAATGGTAGACAGGACGATAGAAACCAAAGAAACGGGGTACGTTCAAAGGAACCTTAAAAATCATAGTAAAAAGTTAGAATAGTGAATATATATAGAGTATTGTGTTTAACTTACTGCATCTACATCCTGCCTAGATACTTTTACGATCACCTAGGGTCACCGGTGTTATCTTATATTCACATAAATATAATTAAAAAAGAAATAAGTAAACAGTTATGATTTATATTGTAAAAAAAAAAATACATACTTTGACTTCAATATATATTTTTTTTATGAGTGTTTTAAAGTGTGTTCGTGGACTTGAAAAAAAAAGGTTAAAAAAAAGTGTAAAAGCGTTGATGAAGAAGAAGAAAAAGAAAAGAAAAAACCGTATTTATATAGATTTTTTAATATATTTTACACAAAAGAATGGTCCAGAGATACTGTAATTATATTTAAGAGAAACCAACCCAGTATATTTGTTTTAGAAAAAGGAAATATATGTAGCAAGATGCTATGGTATCTCAACCTTATCCAGTTTTCACACTCGTTTTCGTTTTCTTAATTTGATTTACCAGATGAATATCTATCGTTTTATTATTGATATTCCTTCCTTTTTAAAACAACTTTATAAAATATAATTAAACAGATAATTACTGAAATAAAATGCGTTGTCTATATATAATATACTGTTTCATTCAGAGATTCTCACTTCGCATATATATAGTTCCAGAAAATTGAAACATCGTAGTGTAATGCCGTACTGAGTGATCAGACTGACAGAGAGTAGTACAATCGTATTTATAAAAAAAAAATATTGTGTTTTCAGTGTGATAGTAAAGAAATAGGGTAGGCTACTGTTTAATGCTGAAAGAGTAATTTTATCAAGGCTAACAAGATCCAAACTATCACTCTAAAGAATAAAAAATAATATTTTGTTCATTTACATTTAATCATGCAAAATACTTTGTATTTTATACACTTGTTTCTCTGCCGCAATGCCATGAAAAGACCTCCTTTAACCTTTTTTTTTCTTATAAAAACTTTTCTCAATAACTTGAAGGCTTTTCTCGTTAATGTGAATACTTTTTCTCATTCTCTTGAAAAACACAGTAGATCGTTTATATTCTTGAATGTTTCAGTATAAGTCATTGGCTCTTTCTTTACATGAATTATTAGCGTCTGCTATATTAATACTTGCATTTTTTTTTATTTCTAAAAAAATAATGGTGGAAAGAAATAAAGCGCTATAAATGTAAATCGCGCTATACTGGTATGTCTGCTTAGCTATACTCAGAGTATAATGAAT
The DNA here is from genome assembly GCA_024140245.1 of Backusella tuberculispora. NCBI lineage: Eukaryota > Fungi > Mucoromycota > Mucoromycetes > Mucorales > Backusellaceae > Backusella > Backusella tuberculispora. Next base: position 46,936 of record VCJD01003335.1, on the reverse strand, counting down.
TATTAAATGTATGTTTGAATCGAGTGAACAGATGAGTGATTGATTACATTGTTTACTATTATCATTTTGAGGATTGAGTAGCTTTGGATAGCCATTTGAACTATAAAAACTACGAATGGATTCCAGGACCACAGAATGACGAATAAAAAAATTGGTTTAGCTAAAAAAGGCAAATGTAGTCACTCTTTCTTTCTTTCCTTCTTTTGCTTTTTAAAGAAACACATATACTTTGCTTTTGTGTTTTTGTTTTAACTACATAAAATAAAAGTACCTCACTCGTTTATATATAAAAAACGCACGCGCACATTTACAGTTTATTTGTCATAAATTATCATTATGCAACCAGAAGAAGTTCAAAATACACGTGAATCCTTAGAGAATCAATTAAATGAATTATTACAGGTGTTGTTCGAATTAAGTGTTGTTGTCTATGATTTTCAACCAGACGGAAATAAGCTTGTGTGGGAGAAGATGTAACTTCTAACATATTTTAAAAAAGACATAAAATTCGATATTAAAATGGCTGTTTTTGATAGTAACGGCATCCTTGAACATTATAAAACTATTGATGATTTGAAAGATGGGCTAGATGCGTTTATACCGGAGGAAGTAATCAAGTAAAGCAAAGCAAAGCAAAAAAAAAAAAGACTTATTCAGGATGATTTATATGTTATTAGTTTTGTAGAACATGGAAAAAATCCTGATATCTTTACACAGGGATTTGTCGACAGAGCTGTGACAGAGAATCAACATACTAATGGCAAAATCAGAGCAATTAATGTAAATGAATTCATTTTTACTGGTGCGCATCTCTTTTTGTTCTAACGCCTTTAAAAAATAATAGGATTTTCGACATTTGCTAGCAGATGAATTTTCAAAATCTTTCCCTGATCTCTATGATGATGCCAATATTCTAAAAGCAGATGAGACTAACTCTGCAAGCCCTGATGAAAAATCATAATAATCAAATAAAATATATCACGTGAACAAACAAGCCACGAAAAACGGTGTTGTTTTCTTTAAGTTGAGTTTGTTTTTTTTGTACGTTTTTATTCATCTTGAGTGGCATCATGAAATTAACAGCTGATTTACTCTCTGAGAGTGTTTCTCGCATCAATCCTTTGGGTGACCGTGAACTTATACTCCGAGGTATTTAGCTTATATTTATAAACGTAAAAGCTGTTGACACGCGACTAATTATGCTTCATAATCTTTAACATCATATTAAAACAAACAATCTATTTATATGAAATAATAAATATAAGATTATAAAATCCCTGTTATTGAAAACATTGGCGTAACAAAGGTTTGTTTTCTTTTGTTTTCTTTTTCTTTCTATAATTCGCGTATATCTGCATTTTTGTTAATTCATTTCTTTAAAGGATCTTAATGATACCATTGATTTTGTAAATAATGACTTACGTGTACTCGGTAACTTTCCTCGCTTGAATAGACTTCAGCATTTAATGCTCAATAACAACCGTATCAGTAAAATTGAGAACAATATTCACGAGTATTTGCCCAATTTGAAGAGTATCATTCTCACTAACAATGCAATCAGCGAATTGGGTGACTTAGAGCCTTTAATCAAATGCCATAACTTGACACATTTGAGCGTGATGGATAACCCTGTCGCAAAGAAACCTCATTACCGCTTGTACATAATCTATAAAATGCCTCAAATTCGTGTCTTGGATTTCAGCAAGGTTAAATTATCTGAACGAAAGGAAGCAGCTGCATTGTTTGCCAAGGACGATGGTACGGATAACGATTTAGCAAAATCAATCACAGATAATAAGACTAAGACATTCGAACCTGGAGAGGGACTTGAAAACCAAAGTGGTGTAAGTCATGGTCTTACCCCTGACGAGCAAATCAAAATCAAGGTTAGTTGAGTTTACGTGATATAGTGATATTATAGTGTCTAACTCTATTGGTAAACGGTATATAGGAGGCACTTAAGCAGGCAACATCCCTTGATGAAATCTCAAGATTAGAACGTTTGTTAAAGGCAGGACATGTTCCCTCTACTAAAAAGGCAACAGAAGCAGATCATTAATGAAAATAAAGAAAAAGTGAAAGTATGTGCGTGTGTTATTTTTTTTTAAAAAAAAAAAAAAGTGAAAAGAGGGTCTTATGATAGGACGTGATGTGTGCGGTGCTATTATAATGTGATCAATTGATAATGTGAAAGCAATTTTCATGTGTAAATATTCTCAATTTTGTGCTGGAAAATCCCACTTTCTTTTATGGAAGGTTCATCTGTACTTCTTTCCATTCTGGATACATTTTTTTTTTTGATAATTTTTGCTATCACGTTAGGATGACAATAGTATTTTATTTTGTCATATGGAAAAGAAAATTCATATAAAGCCCACTTCATTTTTTAGTTTTTAGTTTTTTATTCTTTTTGTCGGTTTTTTTTTTCGTCTTCTTTTGTTTTCTTAATATACGTTTAAATTATGTCAACCCAGGTCGAAGAAATAGAGCAAGAGTTTGTGTACATCCAGCCTAAGGGTAGCTGGGAAATCCCTCGTAAAATATTTCATTTCTCTATAGGTAAAGGATAGTAATTATACATACTACGGCATACTAACAGGTTTATAGGTTTTATATCTATTATTTTATTGAATCTTGGTTATGGACCCAATGAGACTATACCTTTTTTAAGTGCATATCTAACCATAGTATTAACAGCTGAATTATTGAGGTTTAATTCATCATGGTTTAATCGTGTATATTGTAAGTTATTGGGACCGTTAATGAGACAATCTGAAGTAAAAATGAGGATAAACGGTGTAGTATATTACTTGGCAGGTAAGAGAACGGAGTATCCCGAATAGAAGAAACATATAATTAAACTTGCTTTTAGGGTGCATCGTTGTGCTCAATTTTTATCCCAGAGACTTAGCAACTGTGTCAATCGTGTATTTGTCATGGGCCGATCCAACAGCAAGTGTATTTGGTAGACTCTGGGGAAAGTATACCCCAAAGTACGGAGGAAAGTCTTTGGCAGGTTCCTTTGGTGCATTCCTTGCCGGGACACTTGTAACAGTAATTTCTTTTGGTCCGTGGTCACGCACTGCCTTGTCCTACAATATCGATTCCAGTCCCGTTCCATTGAGCCTTCTGTCCATCTACGGAGGTCTTGTGGCTAGTTTTTCGGAAGGAATTAGTGACTTGGCATTTGGATTGGATGATAATTTTACGATACCTGTAATAAGTGCTACATTAATGTGGATTCCTTTAGTGTATTTTAAGTTGGGAGCATAGAGCTTTGTATAGTTTGAATAGATATAAATAATAAAATAAATAATTTAACTAGTTTTATCCAATTAACGATATATGCAAGTCTAATAAAAACTGGAATGGTAATATAGTACCAGGTCTTTCTGTTCTGTATAAATTCAATTTTGAATATGGTTAAAGTTAGCTGGTCAGGTACGCGGGGGAATTGTTTATTCAAGTGTGCGGTGTAGTAAAAGATCGTGTTGTAACACTACAGATACTTTTTGTGTCTAAGATGAACTATATGATTCAGTTAAAAGAAAACACCAGTGTAATATAGCGTATTGTTATAATTAAATTAAATAGGCTATTTTCAATTATTAGTACAATAACAGTATGCTGACATGAAGATGTATTTTTTTCTCGGTGGTATAATTTACCATATTAAAGTTGCCCAGTGGTATTTATCGATGAAATCTGAAGAAAGTGAAAATAATATATAATCAAAAATAATGTCAGATAAAGAAAAGATAATCAAAAGTAAACTTTTATCAAACTTATATTTCTGAGTAAAACTTTAACGTCGTTTTTATGCCTTGGGAAGGAGTATTTTTCTAAGAAATATCATATTTATCGCTATAAAATTTGATTACTTTTTTTTTACATCGTATTTTGAAATTTATATTCTTCAAGTCCTTTAAACACTTCCTTATTGTGGTAGGTTTTTATGCCTCATCTGACCATAAAAAAGATCTCGTGAGTAAGAATTTCGAGAATCGTGGAGGAAAAGCAATAAGTTAATTAAGATTACTATTCATTCATTTTACCTTTATCAATCCCATCTATATTTTACAAAGTTTTGATAAAAATTCTGACTAAAAGAGACAAGGTAGTTGATTACTCAAACAATTTCCATTGATCAAAGGTCAATGATTTACCTATATTACGTCTGACATGTTTATGCTTATAAAATCTTTTCAGATATACGCATACATATTGATTAGTCGAAGCATTACTTTTTTTTTGAAACGGAAGTTTTTTTAAAACGAACGCCTATTCTTGGATGACTCAAAGAGAGCTTCAATCAAGGGAAATACTTATTCCTAAGTTGTAGTTTGTTAATAAACAAATGATGCTATAAAAAATAGTCTTTGACGCATACAGCATAAATATGTACATGCATAATAGATAACTAGATTTTATCTGGATTAGCATCATAAATAGAAATACTTTTAGAGAGAGCACCGCTTAGACCACTACTCAACACGAGTTCTTGAATGTTTTATTACCCAAAATAAGGACTAGAGAAGAGGAGATACAGTCGACATATGGGTTTATTTATGACCTTCTTTATATAAGTGACTTATAATTTCGGCCTACAGGTATATAACTAGTATTTTATTTTTCTTGCTAATAATCTCTAAAGTGCTTTGTTCTTTTAGTTGAAGCTCGTCATCATTCGAAGTCCTATCTCGAACTATTCAATCCACTAGAAGTTGTAAAAAAAAAGTATAGCTAAAATAATCCAAAAATCTATCCAAATATAAAGACATAGATATTTTCATATATATATTTATTGAAAAGATCGGACGTTATTAATATACAGCATGATATCCCGTTCGTGTTAAAGAAAAAAACAAGCAAAAAAAAACTATTATAAAACTTTTTGAGCGGTTATGATGGCTAGCGATTCTATCTCCCAAGTATTTACTAATTTTTAAATAGAGAAATAGGTGCATACTTTTTATTCATCTAAAATGCTTGTAAGTTGTACGAATGAACTTATGATATTTCGCTCTAGAATTTTTGAATATGCATTTTTATTCTCTTCTTTTAATACTCCTCTTAAACTAAGTATCTTCTAACTAGCCAATGAAAACTCAGAAAAGGTTCTAAAATATATGCATTCACCTTTCTTTTATATATATATATATATACAATAGATTGACTTAGTTTCATTGACTAGAATCATTTTTGTTTAATATGAACCAAACATGTAGTAAATTCTGTAACAAAGCTCTTCTGATGATAAAATTATAAAGGCAGATTGTTTATTTAATGAAGAACTGAATGTATTTTTAGTGGTAACACACACAAATAATAATTATTGATTCAAAGTTTTTTGCATTGTTTTGAATGTTTCTATCATTTTATCTCTGTGTAAATGGAAATTAATTGCAGCTTCATGTGAATCTAATACAGCCTTTGAACCACGAATTACCATCTCATTATAATAACCGTTATGTATATCATCCAAGGTTTTTTCACCGTTATAATATAAGCCCAATTGTACACCTAAATTTCCAGAATCTATCATCGCATGATTTCCTCCTAATGTGTAATTATTGATATTAACATTCAATAGTAAATAATAATATAATTAAATCATTACCTTCACCCCTATACATTGTCATGCAGTGTGCTGCATCACCAATTAAAAAAACACGCTTATCAGTAGCCATTGATTCTAATGTTGGTGTTCTTTCTCGAATTGTAAATTGAAATACTGGAGAATCATCTGGAGTTCTCAATACCATGTGCTGAAATACACCATCTTTCTTAAAAGAGTTTTGTGCCCAAGATTTCAAAGTTTTCAAGCATTCTCCATTGGATCCGAAACGAGGTATAACCTGTTCTACATCATATTTGGAAATTGACCATATTAGTTGGACTGATTTTCCATCTTCACGAGTTAGGTCGGTGTCATTTATTGCCCAGAACATGTTTGAGGAAGAACCATCCCTTTCATCTGTTCCAGCAACCATACAAAAGCAACCAGAAACTGCTTTAAGCTCTTTCCATTCTTCTTCTGTAATCCACCTGTCAACAGCAAAAGTTCGAACTGGGGTGATTGAAGTCATTTCATCAAATTTATCTTTGCCTAACAATTGACGACAAACACCAGAAAGAGCACCATCAGCAGCCACAAGAATACCACCTTTTACACATGTGTTATCATCAAAATAAACAGTAACTAAATCTTGGTCGGAGACATAATGGGAGAATTTTTTATCCCAATGAATTTTATCCTGATCTAGGCCAGAAATGAGCCAATCTCTGAAACGCTTGCGATGAATTCTGTAAGCAGCACCAGGTGTCTTATTTTCTAAGTGAAAATATAGTTCATCGGTTATACCATCGATAAAACTAAAAGAAAGATTCTCTGGATTTTCTCGGTTTACAGTAACCTTTTCACCAAAGTTATCAAAGGCTCCTGGAAAAGTCACAGATTTTCTAAGAGAATCCATTGCCATATGAAGACTGATAGACCAACCCTGAGTACGGGACTCGGATGAGCTATCACGTTCAAATATTTCATATGGAATATCTTGGGATTGGCAAGCATGTGCTACTACAAGACCACCTAGACCAGCACCAATAATGATAACTTTTTTCTCAGAAGACATTTTTAATAATAAGTAACTTTTAAGTTAAAATATGAGAATGAGAAAAGAAAAGAAGAAGAGGAAAAAAACTTAAGTAAATTATAGACATATGCGTGATTTTAGCTTAAAACATCATTCTTTTACTTTTGAGTCATAATAAAGATATACAGATTTCAAATACCGAAATTTGATTTGCATACAAAACTGTTTATTTACTCAGGAGGAACTTCTATAGGAAGAGTGTATTTTCTATAATTAATTTGAGTCATATGAAAGACGTAGTAGTCACATTTCAACTTATATATATTATTAGCATTTGATTACTTCTCGGAGTTATTTATTTTCTTACAAAGCTATGCATCCACCGGAAAAATAGAACCAAAAATCCCGTACTCATGCTGCAGATCTTTCGAGTCAGTTGACGGAATAGTCCGCATTTTTTTATGTGACCATCATCAATATATTTTTTCTTCATATAGCTGATCCTCTCTTGTCTCAAGGTCCCATGAAATGCTATGGCTTAGAATTAGTGAGAATCGAACGTTTGACTCCTTAAATTGTTTTTTATCAGTATTAACACTAAACAGCTAATATAATTTATCTATTTTTATCTTTAACGTTGAAATCCAACGCTGTTTTATTCACAAAATGAAAATATTAAAGCTATTTTCGAGATTGGATTTATAGAAGATGTCAAGATTAGAATCACTTATGACTGTAAAATAAATATTATGTAAACAGTTAAATAGCTCGCCAGAAAAAAGGTATGTGAATAGTATTTTGAATGCTTTCTTTTAAGAAAGAAGCTTTTATAATATCTTTTAATGGAAAAAATGTAAAGGAATAAGCAAGCATCATCGCTGTATTTAAATGTATCCAATTCAAGAGCTTTCATTATTCAAGAGTGGATGTCTTAGTCTATTTTGGTTCTCTACAATTGC